>JAMKCH010008001.1:0-55174 GCA_023653785.1 Ophioderma brevispina
GCTATACCAAAGTTAAGAGTTTTTTCAACACAGGTTGTAAAACAGTGCTCCCTCTGTGGACTCCTGGACACTTCGGCACATGGTTGAAAAAATGTTGATGTAATAGGTGAGAAACTTTCTCATGATGCGGATTATTTTCTCACCTATTACAGGTTATATTAACGCATAAATTAAAAATTTCTGTACCGGGTATCTGACATTTGATGTATGATACTCTATCACGTGGCATAAAATATTTGAGACTAGTTCCCAAACATTTCACAGGAGGGAAAAAAGTTCCCAATAAAAAGCTACTATTCCCCAATCACAGGGAAATAGTTCATTTTTTTGGAACCTTTTCCCTGCGATGGTATCTTGCATCGCCTGAACACTTGCATCGGTCATACTTCGGCTCGAATTTGCATGTTACTGTAAAATTTCACCGACGGGGCAATTTCGTTGAATTTTGACCTCAAAATGGAGGAATAGAGAATCGTCGATAGTGCATACCGTAAAAAAAATTCTCTAGAGCAGGTCGAGAAATGGGAGAGCAGACGCCGCGATTGTGATTGAACAGTCTACGGCTTGATAGCCTTGAGTTGCGGTGGCCGCTGATCTCGACGAGACTGGCAATTTTTTTCAATGACAGAAATATTTTTATAGTAATAAAAACAAATATGACTGCATATATTTGGGAAATGATGCAAAATTACCTCCCTCGGTGATGAAGAACGTGGGCCTACTATAGTAGGCCCACGTCTCCATGTCACCTCGTTGGGAGTTATTTGAACCATTCCCTTATGAGCAAAGTCAATATTTGTATAACACGTTCAGAGTACGTTAAAGATTTTATAACAGTCATGGCCATTCATGAAGGACCGTTGAAACATGTTTCTATAGTTAGACTATTCTTCGACCCGCCTGGGGTTATTGAAAGTGGTATATAGTAGAAGCAGAAAAATTGCCAAGATTTTAAATGACTTGGATTTTGCTGATGGCATTGCATTGCTTGAGCTGCTTGCTGGCAGAACACTTTGCCTCATCATAGTGTCCACAAAACTGAGTACAGTGAACGACAATTGCGTCCAACATCCATCCTTGGGTGTATATTGAGAACAAATAGCCATAATGTATCCAACTTTAAATACCTTGGATCTATGATGGCCCCTGCTAGCCTCAGTGACCTCACCTGGCGATAGACACTGCGGGGGTTTCCCTTTTGGAAACGGGAAAAGATCTGGATAGTTTCATTCTACGTTCTATGGGTGCAACTCCTGATACCGTCGGTCAACATGGAGAACAAATAATGCTTTTGCTGACTATCAAGCGTGTTGATCGTAATGTGCAAGGCACGAATCCATGATATACCAAACGCCCAACACCTCCACAACACTGTACATTGTAAGCAGCGCCAACTGCAATCCCGGGCAAAAAAGTAGTTGGAACTCCCGTGGTAATTTTCTAATGCAATGGAAGGCCTTAAGGGCCACAGAGATCGCACTGAAAAATACATTTTTTTATTGCGAAGCTTGAAAACAACCCTAACACTTGACTCCCTCCCCTTCCCACCAAATCATGTTGGTGGTCATAAGAAGCGTATTGAAAAAATGAACTTTTTCAACATTGATCAGGGAAAAAGGGGATCATAATTATATAAGACTATAGAGTGTTTTCCAACATTTTTGGCGAGATGTGGTTTTCTTTGGCACAACCCAGGATGCCAGAAATAACCATCAGAAGGTATGCTCTCTTCGTCATCCTATGGCCGAAGGATAGCAGGCGACAGTTTGACCCTTTGTTTGCAGGGATTTCGGAGTGACCCAAAAGAGCATCCGAGTCAATTTACGTAGAAATGACATATGACCAGCAAATTTTGGTCAAAAGACCGCTGACCTGGAAGCAAAGAGAATCTGAGGTCAAATTAACACACATTTCAAAGGTCACAGCCAGTTCTGCACGAAAGCCAGGTAATCGCGAAATTCTTGTCCGCCTATATTATAAATAAAAATTAACCTTCTCCGTTTCTGTGGTGTATTGGATAATGTTTGGACTTGTCAACGCCAAAAAGGTTTCAGGTGTCAATCCCCACTACAGAGAAGTTAATACTTTGGCGTTAAATAAACTAGTGGCCAAATGTTTAATATGGATTCCCTTGCAGTTACAATGACACCTTCGATGTAATCTGAATTGCTTTTTTCAGTAATTAGCAAACGGGTAATTGTAGGCCATTAATGTTCGTTAAACGTTATAAACTTTTATGGAACGATATGAGAACGTTTCAAGAACGTTTACATCTAACGTTCTAGTAAACTTGAAAGGGTCGAACCGTACGTACAGGTGTCCCCAGAAAGGATTACCCCCAACTAGTGTGACCATACTTAAAAGTGAGTATCACTTTGAATAATTTAAAGAGAATCTTAAACCACATTATTCCTCAATATTTTAAATGTAAACACACTCGATTCGGTTTCAGGGTTGTTGAAGAAATAAGCGTTCTGAACACATTTCCAATGGACACTACCTATCCAAGTTTTGTAATAAATGATTCAGACAGAACAGGCAGAAATAACCATAATTCTTTAATTTCAGGTCCTAAGTGTGTAATCCTTTTAAGCTTGAGCTGTGGATGTGTGGCACATGTGTTACGGTAGACGCGGTCTGCAACTGTGTCCTTGGGATTTAACGAAGACTCCGTCTTATGGCTAGTAATTTTCTGTAAAGTTCGGGCGGTTCTCCGCTTCCACAGCGACTCTTGTTCAATGTTTGACTTGTACCCGTTTTCACGGTATTTCTTAACATTGTTCAAGATTGACTTCTTGCAAGGAGGATTTCTTGTGGAATTTTACTCTAAATTCCTGCCTGATCAAGAGTAATGTTATGACCAGTTCGGCATATCTTAAACCACAAATGCCCTTTGTATGGGCGACAAATGTTCACCAACCACCTTGTGTCTCGTGCCGTACTTCATATAACACGAGTATAGATTAACACGATGGAAATTTGAATTGCACTCAAATCATGCTTTTATTTTAAATGGTAGAATCCACCATCTTATTTGGACTAAGATGTCCTAATTTGAATAAAATACTATTGTGAATAATGTTATTGTTTTCAGTGAAATGCCCACCTGTTAAAAGTATGATAAAACTTCTCAATTCATTCCTGCAGTGCCACCCACCCCCTAGTTTCAACTAACATATTTCACATTTTTCTACGTTTTATTTGGTGTGTTTCTAATAAAGAGACATTCTTGTGTAGTTCCGTTTTTTATATTTCTGTGTTGGATTTTTGTGTAAAATTGCCATGGTAATTGTTTATAAATAAAACGAACAAAATGGCATTGAACTCACACAATATTAAAAGAACCTGTTCTGGTGGAATGAAAAGAAGACAGCTTGAAAACAATAACACGGGTAATCAGTCGTAGTTAACCTCCAATCTCAGTAAATTGTGAGCAAACTTGGAAGGAAGGGTCGCACTGACATGTGTTAGCATATCCTTATTTCTTTCAAACTATCTGAATCCAAATCGATTGATGTTTACTTAAAATGTAAAAATTAATTGTGGTGTAAGATTCTTTTTTAAATTCTCCTCAAATGTGATTACTTACTTTTGAAGTATGGTCGCCTAAGTTAGGGTGTAATTCTTTCTGAGACACCCTGTACATGTAGTTTAACGTAAAAATCAACGTTAAAATGATCAACGCCAAACTATCCCTATCCCACAACGTTGCCACCACGTATAGTGCTAGCTTGTGGGTAGGGATATCGAAAACGACCTGATTCAAAATGCAATTGTTTTACTGGCTTCGAACGCTTGTTCATAGAGAGAATTTTTAGTCGACTTTTCCGCACCTGATGAAGCAAAAACGTGCAGACTATCGTTGAAGGATTGTACAGGTTCTCTAAGGTGCATAATCCCCTGTGAGAAAACTGAGTATCATCAACTGCGTACATAAGGACATATCTTATATTGCCCATCAGAATCAGAAAATCTTTAGCTATATTCCGCGACTCATTCAATGGAACTGTCTTGGATGGGTACTGTAAAAAACTAGTATAGGGTCCTGTGGTATTAATATTTGTTATCTAGAAACACCCCGTACCCAATGATGAATAGTTCATTGGGGAAACCCTCAGGGCGTCACATTCGGCGCCACTTTAAGAAGCACGTCTGGTGTATCTCTCTCTCTCGCTCTCGGTGACTCTCTCTCTCTCTCTCTCGTGACTCTCTCTTCTCTCTCTCGGTACGTAGTAGAGAAAAATTCACCTTATGAAATATCTCTTTGTCTAGATTGTGTGGTTCTGAGGTCTCTGGGCTTTGGACTAGACATTTAAACCGGGTTTGGTGAGCACTCACCATTCCACTTCCCCCCTTCCCCCTCCAAAGCATATTGCTGGAGTTGCTTGCTCCTTGTCTGAATGCCTTTGAGGTTCTGCTGACCAGCTGAACAAGATCGCTCTGATTGTGCAATTGTTTGTCTGCTGTATCCGTTATAGCCTTCCTCTTTCATTTAGGAATTCCCAAGTATGCAGCATTTGTTTGACTGATATATTCAGAAACCTCTTGTTCCCTACTTCTATTGGAAGTAGTACGAAGACCATCTTCAATCTAATTCACAGTCAGCCACTATATTTTGGTATTGTACTTCTTTTCTAGCAATGCATTTGATAAGTTCTCCTCCATATGGACCGTCAGCTCTATGATGTCACGTCTTTGTTTTGGTAGAACCGATGATGATATCTTGTCCGCTTAGTTGTCTCAGTGATTTCCGTAGGGAAACACCTGGTGTGTTACTCCATCCATGAATATCCCGTCTTGGCCTGCTTCAGAATGTTGGTTGGCAGTCTTAGGCAATTGGTACGACGGGATTTCGTAGGGTTTACCATCACAGCTGTGCGAAAGGCTAATGTAAAGATGGAGTTCAAGATTCTCAGGTTGCAATTTTTTTCTATTGCCTCTACGACGAGCGTGCCCGACCTGTAGAGATTGCTTTCAGTGTTGTTTCATGAGCGCCAGTTGTATCTTTCCCTTTGTAATGAGTAACTACCATCCATTGAAGATGTGGGTCAGGGTGAATTGTGCAATTACATGTATAAGTGGTTCATATTAAACTGAATCAAACAAATATGTTTTAAATAAAGGTTTTTAAAAAAATACGTCCCGTTTAAAAAAAATACCTAATATCAAAATTACATCGATAACGTAATATAGTATTGCAAGTATTCCGTTAAAGGCACTATCAGTGATTTGCCAATCGGAAAATCGAAAAAAAAACCCAGCAAATCAGATGTAGTGGCCGGTCCTGTAACAAGTTTACTATCCTAACATAAACTGTACGTTATAAGGCTGAAGGCACCCTAATAAAGACATTATCACGTTTTGGGGAGTCCAATGTGTGAAAATATCTGAATCCAAACATTGTATGAGAAATTGATATTTACGCCCCATATTTATTGGTCTCGCTATGAGTTTTAAAATATTGGGCTCGACTGCGTCCGCCAATATTTGTTGCAACTCATAGCTCACCAATTAATTTGGGCTTAATCGATTCAAATTTATACTCAAAAATCGATATTTTTAAAGTCAGAGGGCAGAATAGGCGGACCAATCGCCGCTTCTGACGTAATTTAACGGTGCAGAACAATGTCGGCCGCAAGAAATCTGTGAACATCGAAACGTATTGAAACGTAAGTTACTTCCGTGAATTATTGTGTCCGTGCAAATCGAAAACCGGACTCACAAAAAAATAGGACAGGTGTTTTGACATTTTAAATATATTTTGTTTCGAACTTGCCCCGCCCATACTACATATTCAAATCAATCATGGTCCACGCCTTGCTGATTGACAAACCTTGAAATAACGCTCAATTATCGGCTATGTGTCCTGGACTATACAGTACTGTCCGTATGGACACTTGCTACAACACAAAATGAAGGAGATTTCATATTTAGGCACTGCGGTTTCCGTCATTTTTGGTATTTTTGATGTGGAAAAAACTTATTTCTACAGACTTATCTGTCACTTTTAGACTACTCCTGCAAAGTTACATTATATTTTTATTCTTTTTGGGTGGATCCGCTGAGAGTGCCTTTAAGACAGCCGTATTTGTATCTGTAGAAAAGACTATACAAACACATCCCAAGACATGGTGCACACCCATATTACAGTTTAATAAAATTCGTCACTCTGTTTCCCTTGACTAAATAAATGAAAATATCACGGTCATCTCATGTTTCTTACATTTAGTGTGATTTTAATTTTCCTATGAGCAAGGCAAGAAGATTACATTTCTCATTAGTCGAGAGAGACGTCAATCAATAATGGTAAAGAATAAATTTCAGAAGTGAGCCGGTTGTAGACATTTTTATAGTCAGACAGAGTATAGTCCACTACAACGGTATAAAGACTAGGAGACACTAGTATTCAGTTGAATCTTTCCGACAAACATAGTTTCACGCTTTTTTCCGCTGCCGTCTAAGAAACCCGGACTATGAATCCCGGCGGACTCTCTCTATAATTTCACACGAAAAGTAAGACATGCGGATCACCTTGAGTTAAAAACACAAACAAACAAAGATACTTTTAACTCCCCAGTGGTCCGTTCCCGAAAACTCAGTCGTAAAATCTACGTGGATTACTATATCATGCTTGGAGTGACCATTTGTCCCAAGCACTGTGTAAATGGTATGGAAAAGGTCTGTATGTAGGACATACGCACGAGTTAGTAGGCACGTAGGGTTACGCACAATTTTGGGGAACGGGCCCCAGGTTTGAAACATTATTACCTGTTATCCATGTTAGAAGGTTAAAATCATTTACCTAATGAAAACAATTAATATAAAGATTAGGCCTACATTTCGTTACTCGATTAAAATTAGATCCAAATAATCAAACAAGTATCAACTTATCATAATTCGCAAGTGGGGCCGGAGGCACAGTTTCGTAAGATTATCGTAGCTACTTCCTTTAAATTAGTAAAAACATAAAGATTCTATTAAACTCCCAAAGGTTAAACACATCATCACCTATATCATGCACCCTTGTTTCAGAAGTTATCACAAATGGATCTATTACTATAATTAATAAGTTCGGAAAATCTGTAAACAATCCTTAAACTTTTAAAACTGGCAGTACTTGTATTAACCTTCATTCTAATAGTTGTTTAAAGCTTTTTAAACGTTGGGCACAGCACAGTTTAAATAATTAAGCAACAATTGAGTTGATGTTTAAACCTTTAACCCATAAAACGCATTCACCCTCAAACAGCCAAGCAAGGGGTAAGGCTAATAATGTACATTTGTGTTTTTAAACACACATTGTTTAATCAAGAATATTTTATTTTGAGGTCTTTGCGGGTGCTTTTGTTGTGGATATGAGGAAGTGGTTTATACCTTGTTGATGAGTCGTCATAAAAATGGTTCGATATAATATATTATAGTATTTGGTGTTGCGGTGATCAGAATGATTGCTGTTATCAACTCATGTAAAGTAGAAGCCACTCATTCCATTTTTACCAAAATAAGCGTGTTTTAAGAGTGGGTGCGGGGGGGCCCCCCCCGTGCGCTAGCATAACACGCACTGGCCAGTGATTCGGTGCCAGTACTCCTTGACAACAATCGCGTATGCTGAGTGGCTCAAATCGTGCGCGCGGAGAAGTGCATTAATTTGCATAAGCACTGGTATGGCACGCTAGAGCAGACATTAAACGTCGAGTTTGCAACGCGATGACGGCGAGGTTGCAAGTTCGCAACGCGATTACGGCGAGAGTTTGCAAGTGTGCGACCGCATCCAGCGGGAAGTTTGCAAGTTTGCAAAGCCATGCCGGCGAGTTTGCAGGTTGGCCACGCCATGCCGGCGAGTTTGCAGTTGGCCACGCATACCGGGCGGAGTTTGCAAGTGAACTTGGCCACGCCATGCCGGAGAGTTTGCAAGTTGGCCACGCCATGACGGCGAGTTTGCAAGGTTGCAACGCTATGCCGGCGGGAGTTTGCAAGTTCCTAATGCGATGACGGCGAGTTTTATTGGGATTTTTATTTTTTATTATTTATTATCTAAAGTCATCTTTTATTTATTATTTTGTATTTATTTATTTAGTTACTTTTTATTTATTTGTTCATTTTTTTTTGTTATTTCTTTTTATTTTTACTTAAGTCTTATATTTTATATTATCTGATTATGCACTGTTTATCTAACATGTATTTAAAATACACCGAATGTATGTATAAGAAATTAAAATTAAAGTATAGACATATAGTTAAAGTATACACCATCATGTTCATATTTTTAAGAAAACATTAAAAAAAGGAAAAAAACTAAAAAATTAACAAAAAACTTAATCAATAAAAATAAATACGATAACTTTATTATTAAATATAAATAAATGAAATTATAACAAGAAATGAAAATACAAAGAATTGAAGAAACAAAAAATAAAACAAGTATAAATAAATTAATAAAAAGAAATAAAGATAACGTTATATAATAAGAAATGTAAATAAATAACTTGTGTTGTTTTAGTAAATTATAAATAAATAATAAATAAAAAAAGAAACTTTATACAATATAAATAAATCATAAATATAAAATAAATATAAAAAATAGGTAATAAAAAAAATAAATTAAAAAATCAAGTATAAAACTCCGGCATGGCGTCGCAAACTTGAAAACTCGCCAGGCATGGAGTGGCCGAACTTGCAAACTCGCCGCATAGCGTGGCGCCGAACTTGCCAATCGCCGGCAGGGCGTGGCCAACTTGCAAATTCTAGAAGGGAATGGGATTCGCGCTTGCCCTGGTGGGCCAACTGTGCAACTATCCACCGGCAGGGCGTGGCCAACTTGCCAAACTCGACAGCGGTTGTCAAACTCGACTTTCTATGTCCGCTCTAGCGTGCCATACACTGGGGCCCCGTAAGTGGCATAAACGAGCGGACTACGCGTTTTAAGGAATTGTGGCTCAGACTTTAGTCAATCCAAATCATTTCACATCTCACGAAATTTTACATACCTATACGATAATGTGAACCACTCAGCCCCAAAATATCTCTGATAGTGATCGGCCACTCCGCAAAAGAGGGCAGTACAAACAAAAAGAAATACACTATAGGAATCGGTGTAGAACTTGTCCTTGTTTGAGGGGGATTAATTACATTATAATCGCATGATGGGAACCTGCCATGGTCATAACATCTGCTTGGAATCAAGAGGATGTAACGAGATAAACATTAAAACGAGACAAACATAAAAGTCACATTTGCCCCAGAATGCCACATTGTAAGGGTGTTTATATCACTATAACGTTCTAATTTTGCCACTTTCAACAAATCACGACACGGAAATCTGCCTTGTTTTCAGGGGGAAGTTGCCCCTAGATCTAACAAAAAAAATTAACGGCTACCTCTTTTTGGCGGTGATCGTCAGGTTGGTAGTCAATTTTCGAAAAGGACGTTGGAGATGGGTGTCGCAAGCAAGCACAAGACGAACACTTTGTTCGCTTTTATAGCAATACAAGCACTTTTATTTTTTACCCCCTGGATTCAGAATTTACCCTCTCCTGGATTCCGCCACCTTTCACGGGCACCCCAGTAAATTTGTTCATTGACCTTTACAGAAGACAAATTCATTGAGAAATGATGCTCTGCTACTCCACGGGGTAACGGAATTACTACAAAATGACCAAATTAAATGGCAGCTCATAAGTGAAGTAGAAGGTGGAGCAGGTCTATTTACGCTGTTTTTTTCGCAACCACATCAAGGGTGAAAACAAATCCCAGTGTGAAATTAATTAAAAATTACTAAAATCCAATAACCGTTGTGAAAGTAATCATAGTCCGGCAGGTATCATAGTCCGGGCTCCATAGACGACAACGGAATAAAGCGTGAAACTAATGTTACGTAAAGAGTCAACTGAATCGATTGCCCCATTGTTCACCATTGTTACCGGACTGTGAGCCCGGAGGACTATATCACATCGTCTTTTAATTCCTCCTAATAACACTTGAGTATTTTTTTTTTTTTTTTTTGAAAATGAATAGGAATAGAATGTCACCACTCACCTCAATTTCTTTTCCCCAATATCAGTGACCAATGGATACACATGACTTCAGCAAGCAATGGAGCTAAAACAATTCAGACTCCTTTTCATCTCGGAGTACAGGCCATGCAAAAATTTCAAGTGTTATCACCTCCCTGTATTCAATATTAGTCATTTGTCCATGAGTACAACCCAAATTACTGGTCCGTTCGGCCAAAAAATCGCTTCTATAGTGCGTGTTAAATTGATTTCGATTCGACCGCATGTTTTTCACGTTTATTTCTAAAAGAATTCGAACAAATGTCATCAAATAAAGTTTTTGTCAGCCCATACGGAACTACCAATTTACCGCCTTAATCAGAAGAAACAAAAGTCATTTATTCAACCTATAATTATAATACAATGTAAACTGGTCCCCGCACATGGCTTAGATTATTTTCAAAAACAGTATTTTTGAAGTAATCTTAGCACTGTCCGCACCAGTTCATGTAGGTCGCTTTTGCTTTTTTTTTAAAAAGAGACACTGGCACTTGAAAAATAGTGGCGCCTCAATCTTTTTTCAAAATCGTTTATTTTTGCATGGGTTTTAAAGCTTTTATATACAAAAGCACTCACCCGAAAAGAATTAAGAGGCCAAATCAGCTCCTTATTGGTAAACTGAACGAGTTTTGTAATTTCGCGGCGACGCGAAATTCGAGCAGACGACGAAATGGCGTTTAATACCAGAACACGCACGCCGTATGGATGTTTCCACGCTATGCACACTGTTTGACCGGTCCCATAACCCTTTGTGGTTTTAATATCAGTGAGTACGATTCAAAATTTTCTTTTTGTTTTTAAAAACTTAAAAGTTGGCCTAAAATTACCTGGATATCTTTATCCTCAGATCAATGTCCCTATCTTTTTGGGTATGTTATTAGACTATCACTTGAAAGCAAATTGAAAAATTTCCGGAACACCATACCACGAGTGATAGATCATAAGCAGTTCATCAGAAACGTGTCTTCTGTGAGGGCGTTTATTGACTCAAAAGTAAAGTTCAAATAATAACCCAATATCCCCTATAATATTATCCTCAGGAAAGTGGTTTCTAAAAAGTCTTTGAGCCCCGTGAAATCTTGAATAAGAACCCGTATAATATCCCTCTTATTTTATCCTCATTCATAATCTATCTAAAAGGCTCTTTGAGCCCCTGGATCAGCACGTGAAGAGGATTGCTCCAAAACCCCATACTTGACAAATTTTGCCCAATAGTGAACAAGGCTGCCCCGAGATTCATACCAAGAGGCTTTAGGACGGAATATATCCCAGGCCCTTTCCAAGGAATGTGCTAAGAATATCAAGAGTATAATCACCATGTTTGAAGCTGTTCCTTTCTCTTCGGCGAAACAACCTGCTAAAGGTGAGGAAGTGGATCTCCCAGGAAAAGACCAAAACCTGGCATACGTTAATTGAATCCAACGATATAACACCTACAGCAAGATGAAACATGGTGAGCGAGGGGAGCCCATCCGTAAGCTCCGAGGGGATCCACATAACCTCCACAGCAGCCATGTCACACCTAACCAAGATGCCCACCAACTGCTTTTTAAATGGCAAGTGTCAAGCAAGAAACCCAGAAGATCAAACTAACCATAAGAGGTACAGTGGTGACCCTGGTTTCATTCAACACGCCCCTTCAAAATGGACGAATTGGAATCTAGTATTGCTAAACTTCAACCAGGAAAAGCAGTAGGCCTTGACACATCTCTACTGAGCAGATAAAAAGCTTGGCCCCAGTAGCAAGGAATGGCTTCTTGATCTCTACATTGCTGCCTTATTTCCCACAGGTTCCGCAAAGATCTGGAGGAAAGCCAATGGTTATGGGCACTCCTAAAGACCGAAAGATCCAGTCGCAATCCCAGATCTACAACCTAATATCACTCCTCAGCCATACCTACCGCTCCTTTAACGTCTTCCTGCTCCAATCGTATCGCATCTGTCATAGACGAACACCTCATACAAGAACAGGCAAGTTTCCGGCCAGGCAAATCAACAACAAGCCAGTTACTACCTAACTCAACACATTGAGGATGGTTTCGAGAAGGGTATGGTAACCGGAGCTGTGATCGTCGACCTATCAACAGCGTACGACACTGTAACATACAGATGCCTACTCCATAAGATCCTGGAAATAACCAAGGACATTCGCTTTGACTGAGCTATCCGAGGATTGCTGGCAAACCGGGTGTTCTTTGTTCAGCTAGGAGCGAAGAAAGAGCGATTGGCGTAGGCTCAAGAATCGTCCACCACAAGGGAGTGTGCGCACCTCTCCTGTCAACATCTATACCAACGACCAACCAGGAGTGCAGGAACCTTTCTTTTATTTAGCAGACGTCTTGGAATTGCGCATCAAGATGCCGACTTCACAGTTTGAAGAGAGACTCTCCAAAGCTTTGGAGAGCTCACTTCACTATTATGAGAAACCACTGTGCAATCCTCTAAGACACAGGTGTGTCTTTCCATCTTCGCAAACGTGAAGCCAAACGTCACTAAATTACCTGGTCTGGAACACCCTGGCGCACTTGTAATCCTGTCTACCTAGAGTTACCTTCGACCGCACTCCTCCTCTTATATACCCATATCGAGAAGACGAAGAGTAAGAGTTCACGCAATACCATCTTGAAAACAAACTCATCTGGCACAAGATGGGTTGCTCGCCCCCCATACCCTAAGATCGACGCGGCACTTGCCCTGTGCGACCATGTGCAGAGTATGCCTGTCTGTATGGAAGATCAACCCATCGCCAGCACTGGTTCCAGCGTTTAAATGCCTCCTAGCGGCTTATCAGAGGATGCCTCCGTCCAACACCAACGTAAAACTTATACATCCTGCAGGAATTGGCTCCACCAGACATCCTTCGAAGCGTAGCGAGCTGCAAGAGCGTAGCTGCCAAGTATCTAATGTGAAGCACCCTTATGTCCGGACAGAGACCCTGCTGCTAACCGGCCCTTAAATCCCGAGCGAGTTTCTTAAGCAATGTCCAACCCTTTGAAACAGCCTCTAAGGAGGTCAAGAGTTCGCCTTGTGGAACGAAAGACTTCCTATCAACCAAGTACAATCTATCGGTATTGAACTGGTGAGCATCTCCCACATGGATCTGACTCTATGGGCCTGAAGGGCGGATGCCCTCAACAATTGAGAACCAGTACTTGGCCGATGCAATGTTTCCTTGCAGAATTGGGGCTATCTGGAAGCAGATCAGGATACTACCTGTGGTTGTGGAAACAGCCCACAGACAATGGAACATCTCTTGTTCTGGCCCTTGCTGGAGCTCATGCAACCACCCAGGCCTTGCGTAATTCATTGATACAGCCAGACGTGTTGTACCATCTTTGGCTGGAAATCATATTGGAGACGCACATTGTTTGAAACACGATAAGAGAAGCCCCGTGAACTCTGTTTTCATAAAACTTTTGTATTTAAAATTCGAATAGAGGAGCTCCACCTTAAATTTGGTCATAATAAGTCCTGGAAATCGAAAATAAAATTTACCATATTTTGCTGTAGTTCCAAATTACAGTCAAAACACTGTCATTTGTTAGCCTTTTTCAGTATTCCCAGGTATAATTGCAACATACACCACAAGTCAAAGTCCGCTCCAACAGTTGACAATCAAATCTCTGCCCTCAAACCTATTTGTTTTCATAATGGGTGATTCTAGTCTTGGCCCTTTTCTTTTGTCTTGCATCTTCTCTCTTTTTTGTTATATGCGCTTTGATATACTGTGGCAAAGGCGCTTTATAAAATGTTGGTATTTATTAATTATTATTATTTATTATTATTCTGAGCCCAACAATTTTTTGTTTTTCTAAACTACATATATTATAATTTGTGACGTTTACGGAAGATTTGGTCCTTTCTTTTAACAATCTGAGTATAATCATAACTTGACAACCTAAGCATATACGTAGTTTGGTTTTAAAAAACCGCCGGTTGTTTATGTTCATCCGCATGCACGTGTTATTAGAGTGTGCTGATATAACATCCATGTTTGTAAGGGTAAACTTCCTAATTAAGATTCCACGTGTGTTACCACTCGTTACAATTGAGTTGGGGGGTGGGGTTATCAGCTTATACCCGTGTGCTGCAACTCTAACATTAACCTAACATTAAAAATTGGCGTTTAATTCCACAAACATCAATTCCCAGCGACTTTAACATTCTATCTTGTTTTTGTTTAAGAGGGTGGCATGATGATTTTCCCCTCTATTTTTTCTCCCCCCCCCCCACCATAAGAATTGAACAAAGTTTGGGCAAAATCATCGATTTGGGCCAAAACTTACAAAATATGGCCACAAATCAGTATTGGAGCAAAATTTGGTTTAAAACCCCCCCCCCCCCCCCCGCTCTTCAGAATTGTATCCGACTGTGCAAAAAAAATTGGTCGACCCGGCGAGCGGAGCGAGCCAAATCTCTGCCGCCCATTGACAAATCCTAAGATCCGCCCGATCGCTTGCACCCCCCCTGAAAATATGTGTACCCCCACCCGCCCCCTGAAAAAAAAAAGCTGGTTACGCCACTGAACGACTCCTTAAAGGTGCAATTTCGATTCCAGCACTTTTTTGTTTTAAATTCATGGGTCACTAGATATCCTTTGAGAAAACTATTCACAAAATTTGAGTTTGATGCCGATCTTTCGGTTTTTTGTTATGAGCAACTGCTTGTTTCTCTCCACGGTCCCATAGGCCACTGTGCTGTAATTTCATCTCCCTCAAATTCTGCGTCTGTATTCAATTGGTGACTTGTTCGAAATAAAAATGGGACCAAAAGAAGAGCCTGCCGCTCAGCGCAAGGGAATTGTATGTACGTCATAAATAAATAATATGAAAAGGCAAATTTTACATTTTCCCCGATGATTGCGTTTGTTTTGTTTTTTTAATCAGCTTGTTTTCCGTGGGCCTACGATTGTCTAAAAGTTATATTATGGATTCGGGAATTATAATTTCCCGATTCAGCCCATTGAATTCCCAATCGGAAACGATAAATCGTTTTAATGGCCATAGAGTTACATATAAGAAAGCTATGGCATCAAGTTTTAAATCTGCCGAGAGCGGCCACTTCCGACATCACAATTTTATATTCCAGTAAAATTATCCAAATCTGCACAGTTCAACGAACACTATCTTCTTTTTGGAGAGCACGTTTATTATATTTATATCAATTTAGAAAAAACTTAAAAAAAAACTATTTACTAAATCGTTTTTCTCTTCTAATTTTACTTATTAATTTTTTAATTTTTTAAGTGTTAAAATTAAGGAACTTCAGAGTGGAAAATGAAGTGAAAAGACCATCACAAGTGCATGATTAGTTCAGGTCAAGGGTAAATAAGGAGATGACCCTTTGGACGAACAGTGGTCCTTCGGCCTTGGATTACAGGGGTGCGCTATAACGACTCGGGGTAGATTTTAAGGGGTGAGACACAGACCTAAAAAGTCCAGGCAACACTCGGGGATAGGCGATATTCCCTGACTATGTGGACTTAAAACGTACATTGGGTGTTATATGAAAGCTGTGATTTTTCTGAATTGCTATACCTTAAGAATAAAGGGTATGCAGTACTTTAGGTGAAAATGGTGGTCCGGGGTCGGAAAAAATAAATAAGGAGAGGCCAGCCGAGTCCCATTATAATTTTTTTTCCGGCCGAGGATACCTTATGAGCGCCAATAAATAATACTGCAAAACTCTTTATTTCTATCTTATTACTGAACATGTGATATAATGAGAAATGCCTTCGCGACCCTTATAGCAATAATGGGCATAACTGGACCCTATCAAATGCTGCATTTTCAATAATGGGCAGCAGAGGTATTAAATATAGACTATAACGGTTATTACGTTCTTTTTACAACCAACAAAGTTGTAGGGAACTAACTATTTCAAGGGATTCAATTGATGGGACCCCGAATGTGTAGACCCAATGGCTGATACAAATAATCACCTGATTCATAAAAATTAGATTAATACAAAGAACTTAATAGGGCTCAATTTTGATACTAAACAAGCAATTTGACCTTGAATAACTGAAAATAGGCGCATGAAAAACAAAATATTAACATTGTGAAACATTTCATGTAGGAACCCTTAAACTAAGGTGGCCTTGGTGCGATGAGGGCGCTATATATAGTCGATTATTGCAATGCAAATCAATCCTATCATGGTTACAAACGGTGAACACGCAACTCTATATGGTGAGGTTAATAAAGACAGAGATGGACCGTAAATTCGTTGGTATGCACGAACTTTCGTAATTTGCCATAGCCATATTGAGGTGTAAAGAGCAAAACGACGACAGGCCTAAGTGTCAACCCCCTGGTCAGGTTATTTTCAACACCGTGTAGTTGAAATGAAAACAAGTTCCTTGTATTAGCTGTCTCGGATACAGGAAATTTCTTTTTAATTCAGTAGTTCTTTGTACTTGTAAGCGATTCTTTATATATCTAAAACCGACGATTAACGGATTTCTTAAGATCATAAAAGTGTAAAGATACGATTTCAATTATCTCTTCATTTATAAGGAATGGCTTGAAATTTACAAGTAACGATGTGCTATATCGTGACAAGTCATACAATGCTATACTATACTTCCGAATTCATCAGGTTGGCTTGCGGAACGATCATAAAATGTAGCGCCCTCTGACTTACTCTACTTAGTGGATTTTTTCCTCTTTAATCACTCCACCAGGAAAGTTAACTAAGATGCCTCAGAGAGAGTGTGATTAAATTAGTGCCCTAAAAAAAAAAATGGCTAAATGTTAACGATTATAATGAGCTAGATACACTTAATTTTAAAAAAAATATTTAATGTAATGAAGTATATATCTAGAAAATTCACAATCTCAGAAAGCCAGTTGAAAAATCTCTTTAAATATCCCCTTCCTTTCTTGAGATAATGTCCTTCAAACCTTTGGCATTTCCTCGTTTTGTTTGTGTCACGCCATATCACGGTGCGACAGACGTGTAACGTTGCCCTTGCACGACCAACTGGCAACACAACATCACCATTATTAGCCAAGTGGTCGTAACGCAGTGCTTCATAACATGCGGTCGGCCTTTTGCAACAACCGCACACCATTTGGTTTAATTTTTATTTACACAAAACGCTCGCCCTTTTTTCGCCAGCACTATCCAGCCGTGAAGTGAACCATTTTAGGTGGAAAAAACTCCAAAAACCAAAAATCAAAGGCTCAACAGATCCCCGCAAGGTTTACATGCTAAAATATGTTTTTCACATTCTGTCATATTTTAAAAATAATAAAAAATTACACAAAAAATAATTTTTCATGTATCCTACAAGGATTATTCCGAGAAACACTTTGAACGTCATTTCTGTACCTTCTGGGGTACATCTTGCTGTTTAAACCAAGTTAAACTGTCAATTTTTAACTCAATTGACAATTTTTTAAGACCCATGATGCAGCGTCTCTTCCGGGTCACTTGAGCTCAAATGGCGATCGCCAATTGGAAGGCGTGCGCAATCGCCTCTCGCTAAAGATCATCACTGTACGCCTAAAACATCTTCAAATGTCAGAAAATGTTACAGATATACAAACTCCCGGTATAATAATAAACATCTTCATGATTTTTGGAGAAGAAGTGGACAAATCCTCCAGCACGTGAGGTGGGTGAAGTTGCTTATTTTGTGTGTCCACCAAGGATACAAAAAAAACGGCTTACAACGCTCAAGTGTAACCATACTCATATAATTATTTCAGTCTGGTAATGGTAAATCAAATCTGAGATGCGTTCGCCTGCAACCGATCACAGTGAGTGATTGCGCCTAGCGTAGGCACGCAGTCAAACGTTACAATTGACCTCTACTAATTGGGTTAATCCCGCGAACGTATTACGTACTATGACGCTAGTAATCCCAGCCTCCAAGACTTCAACGTCACACTTAAAAACCGCCTTTTTCGTCAACTTTCATGGCTCTAGCTGTTTTGTATTGATTTGTAATGTGTTGTCCCTGTTATTATGGCGCTCTGAGTGGCGCTTGAAGATTGGGCGCCTATAGACCATTCATTATTATTCTTATTTGTTTCCATTGCAGTTGTGCATAACGCTGTCAACGCACAACATTTTAACTACGCGTCTCAGATTTTTTGATTCCAGACATTAGAATACACCGATGTTGGTATTTTGAAATCGGGCGATTATACTTTCTTAGCGGTATCAGACCGGCCAATTTCTCATTTTTTAAATTTACCGATTTTCTATAATACCAATTAATTATATCAAAGATTTCCCCATAGAGTTTGCAGTGTCCAGCGCGCTCTGCTGTCAATGGCAGGTTTTTCAATGTTTGAATTGCGTGCCCCCGCCGCCCTGATTTCGCATGCATATGGCCTGTGTTTTTTAAAACTGGGCCGGTAAATAGGTGATGAGTCCTATGCGCAATATTTTTGTATCACTAAAGTGATTTTTTAAATCAACTTCACGCCACAATAGTTTAAATTTGGTCTTTAACAGCATACGTGCAGGGCAACAAGATGCCAGTGGATAGTTTTCTTAAATTTCAATCATCTGCCCACTAATTGCTTTTTAACCCTAACACGGGGGTCCCGAGATCAATGAAGCCAACCGAAACGTGGTACCCGGTCCGGAAAAATGTTTTGTCGTTGCATCTAGGTCGTCAACAACTATTTTTGGTCGCGCAAATGACTCTCATTGGCCCTCATTGCATTCGGGCCGTCTTCCGGTAAATGACGCATGTTCCTCGTTGCATTGGGCCGTCTTTAACGGAAAAAAGAACGCGATGTTCCTCGTTGGCATTTGAGGCCGAGCTTCCGGGAAAATGAACGCGATTTTTTTCGTTGCAATCTGGGCCCGTTATTGAACTTTACGCTACTTCTCCTGTGGCCGGAAAAACGGCCGTGAGATTCAATGAACACAACTTGGCTCTCGTTTCATCTGGGCCGTTAAAAAGAAAATAGATGGCCCTCGTTGCATTTGGGGGTCCGTCGGCCCGCAAAACGACCCGGTCCGGTTAGGGTTTATTACAAGTTAGAATTGGCAGGAGGAGCAGGAGCAGCGTTTCATAAAAGGAACCCCACACTGGTCATGTGTGCACAAATATTTCCATCCTCTTTTAGAGATTAATAATGAAAACTATCTTACAACCATATACTTAAATCAGAAACTTATATCAACATGTGTTTAATTGTGTTTTAAAGGCTCAAATTTGCATTTAATGGCATAACCGATTGCCTTACAATGACTTTCAATGTAAAATCGGCATTTTGAAACCTTAGCGCAAACTATTTGGCTGCGGCATGTACCATAAAGTTATATTCTATGGAAGCTTGTACTAGAGGATACTAAATCTGCAATTACATAAAAGGCAGTTGCCATAGCTTTTGAATTCAGGTGTGGTTTAAAATAACCTCTTTTTCATATCATATTTTGAACCATTAGTGCTTGCTGTCACTCCTAAGGAATAATCTTATATATTGGTCTCAACTGTATTTTCTGAATCCTTGATGAGGAAGCTCCAAATAAATCTATACTTTTGTAGGGGCGTGTGGGTTCCCTGCCGAGAGCTAGAGCTTCCCACACCAATATTCCTAGTCCCAATATTTTGACTACAAATCTGCTTTGAGGCTACTGATACTCGTAGGATCAATGATACGTTCGAGACAAATTTTACCCCGCACCCAACGGATTTCAAGAGTAAATCCCGCAACTGTCAGATGCCAGACTATTAATTACATCGAAGAAGAGCCTTCCAGAAGAGCAGAAGTTTGTAGCAGGTCCCTTCAATAGACACCTAACTGCTGCGTACTATACATCCTGGCATCGAGGTCTCTACTCAAGCTACTCAAATCTTCCCTGATGTCAAACTTGCGAAGTTCATAATGCTGCTCCTCCAAGCAGAATCTTTGTCCTGGAGAACACAGAATGGGCAACGCAGTAGAAAACGCAAACTTCGGAATGGTTGTCTCCACCAGGTTTTGCCTGGCAACCCAGTCTCTTCACATCTACGTCTCAATTGCCAAAGGAATTGGTTTCGCAGTACTCCTATCAGACGACACGCGACTTGGAAAGTGCTTTTCCCTTTGAGTTCCTTAGAAACATGTTGCAGAAAGACCTAATCACTGTAGCCAGTCTTCCGCCGATGGCACTTGAAACTCATTAAACCCAAGACCGTCAAGCTCTCTGTTTTCCCACTTGCAAATCTCCTGCGCAAAAAGAAACTTAACATCACTCTCAGCGTGCATTTGAATTTTAAATATTGCTAGCACTCTGCTATGCAATATTTATTTTGGCATAGCAATTCCTAATTTTTGATTAGCATTTTGAAAATCCAATGAAGTTATCATTGTTTCTCATTAATAAATCGGTCTGAACTGAATTGTCCCCCTCTGTCTAGTCCTTTACATATTTTGGCAACAAAGTGTCACAAAGTGATCAAATACCGACTGTTTAATTCTTTTTTAATTCCGGTAAGGATTTTGAAATTATGTTCAAGAGCATCAAGCGAGCAATTCTTACAGTATTTCTTCACTTTCGAAATGTTTAAAATTGTATGAAGGTTCTCTCTTACACAAACAACAAAGTTAGCACTTTGCATCTGAATGTTTTCCCCCAAATCTTAGCTTGAGTTGCCCTCCAGCATCCAGTTCAGACCCCTTGTGGATTCCTGGGAACCAACTGGCAAGCTGCAAATGTTCTTGTTTAGGTTTTCAACTGAAATCCACAAGTCCCAATAAATTATAATGCCAAATTTCTGGTCCAGTGGAATATTTTGTGGTCCCAAGACGCACCTACCAATGTTTGTAAGGTCTACTACTAATTAAAAATCAGGGATTTATCCATTTTCCAAGTACGTCCATGAATTACAAAAGAATGGCTTGGCGCGTAATTAAGATGACCTGCCAATGAGATGGAGATTGAGGTACGTAATATAGACCTAATTTGTATTAAATTAAGCCCTAGACCCCCTCATGCTCTATCATCTACCTCTAGATTTAGAATTGGCTGTTTGGGGTTTAGGCATAGTGTGATTTTGGCACATTTACTGAAAATAGGCAATGAGCTCATATCTGCCAAATAGAAGGAAAAAAATTGGACACATTGCATGGTATTCCATGCTCGAAAAAGTGGTACTTGGGAAGCTCTTTCCCAGGAAAAGTTGGCCATTTTGGGAGGGAAACTTGGGCCATTTGGAGGGAAATTTATAAATACTAATAGTGGGAATTCTGTGAGAAAATGCAACTATCTTTCCTGGGAAATTACATTTTTTATTTGTCAAGCCCTGATGGTATTACTTGCAGCCAACAATACCACATACTAAGTTTGTCGATTTGGACATTGGGATCTTGTAGAATTTCACCTTTATATAAATAACCAATCACAAATATGCCCATGCGCTCTTATATGCACAAATATGATGACACATACATGGGTATTACTTGCGCACCACTCTACTCACATTCCAAGTTTTGTCAAATTCAACAGTCAGATATTGGGAATCTTGATGCAGTGCACCTTTTTAGTTTATAAGCAGTAGTAACTGTTTGAAAGCAGTGTGCACAACCCACAAATCCCATAATATGCTTTGAAAATTACATGCCTAAATTTAGTAAAACTGAAATCATTCATTTTGGCAACACGGAATTATGAAAATCATATTATCATACTTTTAATTTGGAGCCCTGTACAATGTTTGAGAAGGGGTGACACCTCAATTTTACAATAATTTCATATTTTTTTCCTATTGTAAACAGCTAACACCTTAACTTTGGCTGGCACTCCATTGAAATTGTAATAAGAGGGCTGTAAATCCTTCAAAAACACATATCAATACAAGTGGGGTACTTCAGCAGGAGGCCACTGTTGATTTCCCATCCCTTTGTATGAATGCACTTTGGACACTTTACATCAAACCATTTTTTTCCTATGATAAATGTGGTTAAAAACTTTGCTAAACTTCAGTTATTTTCGAGGACTGCATTGTAGAATATTCGACCGGGTGGTTTCTATGCTTTTTCATAGCTTTTTTTTTTTTTTCGCCCTTAGCTATCCTACTTTCGAGGGTGATTTGGAAGCAATTTGGAGAAGAATCCGCCCATTGTCCCTGTGGTATTTTTTCCCCTTTCCAGGGAATAGAACATTTAATTTTTCCCATAAATGCTGTCCAGCTCATTTGCATCAATGTCCCTATGTGTTCATGTCAAAATGTATTTATTTAAAGCATTATCACATCCCCACCCAGTTTAATAATTTTGGTGACAAGCTATGTCATTCTCTATATATTTCCAGTTTTGCATATTTTCAATGAGATAATTAGCTCATTTGCATATTTCTACCCTATGGTTACAAGGCGAAGTTGAAAGCTCAGGCGTCCAAGACTTTATTGGTAACATAAGTTTGCATTTCCAATGTGTGTGTGTGAAATGTAGAGATTTTTGTTTTTATGACTTTCAAATAGAACCGCTTTAAAAAAAGCGCATGAACCTATTTTTTCAAAACCCGAAAAAGAGTCCGCCAACCTTAAAATTTTAAACACTGCAGAATGTATACAGTATCTAATGGTGCTATACAATCAAGACAACAGTCTCTCATCAGGCGCCAGTTTCTGCTTTGGTACAACATCCCATTAGAAACAGACATCGGAAAGAATAATTTTATGCTTGTATCAGAGATAATGTCGGCTAAACATGGCTAAATTACTACGGACTTTTGATTAAATATGTTGATAATTTATGACAAAGTTTGAAGGCATATTTGATGATGGTATCATATAAAATGCAGATAGCATTGACCTAACAAAGTTAAGGAGTTCCTGATTTTTATTGTGCCTTTGGTGAACTTTTGAGATCATATTTTTGATTTTAGGTAGGGATGTCAGTTGGCTCCTCCGAAAATTGCCAGGCCGGGGAAATTGCATAGCAGGATGTGCGATGTATTGCAGAAATACTTCGCATTATCTCGAAATAGCCGGCGCATGTTGCGATGCGATAACGAGGAATTTGCACGCTGATCACTCTAGCGGAGAAAAACGTCACATGACCCAACAACGAAGTACCTTGGCGTCACAATGGACCGCAGCATTACTTTCAATGAACACACCAATGCACTCGCTGCCAAGACGCAGTATCGTGTCCACCTCCTCAGAAGGCTAGCAGGAAAACTGGATGGGTGCAGCTTGACACCTGACATAATCACCTGTTGCCTTGGCATATCCAACTGCTGGAAGACGCTGCACCAGTATGGAGTACAGTGTACATTCACACAAGATTGATGTCGTTTTGAATGATGCAGTGAGACTGTAGTGGTTGCCTTTTGGCGACGCCTGTAGAATATCTTCCAATTCTGTCGGCATAGCTCATGCCCACTTAGGAGGAACTTTCAGAGGATCAAGCTCGCCAAGAAATGGTGAACTTAGCCTAATCCCCCACCAACACTGGAATCAAACTTTGCTACCCAAGCCATGACAATGCAGTCACAGTATCCTATCGATTCATCTGGGATCAATGACAGATGGTAGGAGCAATGGTTCACCTTACTTTGAACCTAAAGCAGTTTGGGGAAGCCCATCTGCAAGCCCAAAGGATGTGACTTGATTGAAAGCAGGGTCAAACCCTCAACAGACTCAGAACTGGCGTGGTTATACAAGAACTCTTTAACAAGATCGCGAGTAGAAACTTTCACCAAACTGCAATTGTGAAGAGCCACAAATCATTAGCCACATCATAGATGATTGTGAGGTTACAAGTCCCTAGAGGAATTCCAGGCAGGATCAACCTGGATGATGAAAACTATCAGCTGGTAAGACAGATCTTCAATGTGATTTTGCGACATTGCACGCACGAACGAACGATCATATCAATAATTGTGTAGTCACAAAAGTTAGGTAATTGGTTAGCCATTTAAACCACACCTAAAAGCTCCAAATCCAGAAATTTACCTATTTATCTTGAGGACCACTTATACTATGTCTAGAGGTATCATAATAAAAGATTTGCAAAATGATGGCAACTAAGTATGAATTTGATGGAAATTTGATTGTCCAAATCTGACCAGCACCAAACTCCTTCAAAAAGTAAAGTGTAACGAAAGCAGAATTAAATCACTGAAAACAATTACATCCTGCATGTTCCAGTCTTAAAACGAGAAGAGATAATGATAATACTATGTGCATGGATTGATTTTATATACAATCATTTTGATTGCATATGCTCCTTGAAACGATTGCGAGAGGTGAAATGGCTAACAAGTACAACATAACTTTTTGGATATTCCGTGATCGATAATGACCATGTAAAATAAAGTCAAATGTATCGTCACCAATTATTGGCGCTAACCAATATCCATGCATTTTACACAAATGTAAACTACGTATGTGACACGAAACACAGGCCCACCTTGAAACGCATGGCCATATGGATGTAAAGTTGCGGGTGACTGACTCCAATACCTAAAGGTTCCGCGTGACTTACCTCAAATAACATTCAGTCTCGCCACACACAATGGAGGCATTCCACTGGCGACGTGCACCTAGGGTCCACGCAGGTAAACTTTTAAAATTTAAAATTTCCAGGTATATCGCAGGATTTCAACAGGTTCACAGTATTGGTAATGTTTTTCCTTCTTAATACTCTAGGAGATAAGTGGGGTATCCAAAAATTGTTGTGCAGAAGGGTTGAGTGGCTTATTTTATTGTAAACATGGATTATGGGGCGTAGATTCAAAAAACGCAGTCTTATTGAACGTACTCAGAAATTTTGTGGATATTGGCCATTTTTGAGGACTAAAAATTAAATATAAAATTCCATATTTTTACTTTGAGTGTTTTGACTAGCGTAATTTATGTAAAAAGGGACCTGATCATAATAAAAGCAGTCTTATTGGCTGCTTGTTGAGATTTTTAGGTGATTTAAGCTTATAGCTTATTTGATCAAAAATCATATGTTTACCTTTGGGTGCTGGACAACGAATGTTAGTTAGTTAAACAAAGTTTTAAATCGGGTTTGTCCCCGTAATGAGGGTGGCCGGATTCAACGCACACTCGGCAATACTGCTGTGTGAGGATTATGGAGCAAAAGATAATTTGACGGATGCGTCCCTGACGTCAATCCACAGTTTTCGGCGGTTGGGCCTAGCCTTTTGGGACAACAACGCCAACATGCAAGGCAGCATTTGCTGGATGGCCGCACATTAGCTCTACAGAGCTGACGCCCGTGAAGGTAGATTTTCTTTTTCATTCTACCAGGGTAACTCAGCTACCCTCATCAGAAATCGAGGGGGACGTTTAGCCGCCGACAATCGGCCCTGGGACACGGTAGTAGTACTGGTTACAGGATACCAGTCGCAGGCCCTCAAAAGGAAACCTGACTGATGCAAAATGTAAAAATGTTGTACTGATTTAAAAAAATCATCTTAATTGAACAGTACAATTTTGACATGTTGGTCATGTGTTACCATTTGAAAACATTTGTGTTAAAAGATGAAACAGTTTGAAACAAGTCTTAAAAGTAAGTTTTTCCTGGTTGAAGATTAGCAATAACCGGTTTCCAATTCGTCCATGTTAAGGGGACACGTGAAACCAGGTAGCCACTAACCTCGAACACTTTAGTTTGATCTTCCTGGGCTTCTTGCTGCCACTTGCCATTAAAAGTAGTGGTGGAACAAACCTGGTGGGTGTAACATTTAGCTGCTGTGGAGTTTCTGTTGGATTATGGAGAAACTTCCTCATCTTTAGCAGTGTTTTAGCTGAGAAAGGATCGGCTTCAAACATGGTAGTAACTCTGGATATTCTTTATCACAGTCAGGTTCGGTTTTCAGCCAGGAGGGCTCTACTGGATCCATGTAACCAGTTACTAACTGTCCCAGGCCCGGGTTGTCGGCGGCTAAACCGACTCCCCCATCAGGTTTTTTGTTAGAAACACCGATGAGGAGTAGCTGGTCCTGGTAGAACTAAAAATAAAATCTACCGGTAAAGAGCGCCAGCTCTGGAGAGCTAAAGGCAGTCATCCAGCACTGCTTTACATACTGCCTTGCATTTGGGGGAGGGAATCCCCAAAGGCTATGGCCACCGCCGATAACGGTGGTTCGGGGTCAGGAAGGGCACCGGCCGATACAAAACGTCCAAGAAAATCATCATGAAGACAACTAACAAGAGGGCACCAACAGCCGAATGGTGGGTAGGTGTCACCTACTAACATAAGAAGAAAGGTGAAAGGAATCACCCGGGCAGCGCAAGCGTTGCTGCATAATGACGCATAAAAACCTGACAAGCGGCGCGGGGTGAGGTTTGGAAGTCTGAATGTAGGAAGCATGAGAGGGAAGGGTGTGGAGATTTGAGAAGAGTTAAGGAAGAGGCAGGTTGATGTGGGTGGTGTACAGGAAGTGAGGTTGAGAGGGGAGGGGGCTAGGATGCGGGGAGTTGAGGGAGAAAGTATAAGTTGTGGGGGCAGGAAAATAAGGAAGGATTGGGGGGAGTGGGAGTAGTTGAGTTAGGAGGGGGGGGGGGGGGGTGGAACGTGTGAGGGTAGTGGAGGTGAGAAGGACGAGTGATAGGTGATACAGTGGTAATGGCTATTGAGGAGGAGGTAGTGAGGCTCATATCGGCTATGCTCCGCAGAGCGGGGTAGGAAGCATGAAGAGAAGGAGCATTTTTTATGATGCATGGCAGGGTAGGGATATGCAAAGTGTTGGTGATTAGTTCTCTGTGTTGGTGATTTCAATGGACATGTGGAAAAGGGATCGAAAACTTGGTTTGGGGGGGGGGGTTTCACGGAGTGAACGGGTTTGGGAGAGAAACCTGGAAGGAAGATCTGTAGAGTTTTGTGTTGAGGAAGGAGGTGTGCATAGATAATATATTGTGGTTTAAAGAAAGAAGGACAAAAGGAAATTGACCTATTAGTTAGGGGGAATCGAGTCAGAGATTGATTTTGTTCTTGTGGGTAATGGATAGCGTAGAAAGTTTTGAAGAATGTTAAGGTATTCCCCTGGAATTACTACATAGGTTGGTTGGTTGCCGATGTGGACAAGTTTGAAGGTGAAAAATGGTGAGACAGGTAGTGCATGTGAGGGAGAAAGTATGGAAGCCTGACAGAAAAGAGACATAAAGAATTTGAGATGAGATTGGTCGAGCTTGTGGGGGATGTGTCCTATCTGTGGGGGTGTTTTACGGAAGGGGTTTACAGAGGCGTGTTGATGAAGTGTGTGGGAAACGAAAGAGGAGAGACAGG
Organism: Ophioderma brevispina; assembly: GCA_023653785.1. Classification (NCBI taxonomy): domain Eukaryota; kingdom Metazoa; phylum Echinodermata; class Ophiuroidea; order Amphilepidida; family Ophiodermatidae; genus Ophioderma; species Ophioderma brevispina. Next base: position 27,248 of record JAMKCH010008001.1, read on the forward strand.
AGAAGATACTGGGTTGTGGAATGATGAGGTGATGGAGGCGATATGGATAACGAGATTATTCCCTTATAAGTGAAATGGGAGAAATTGTACTGAAGAGAATAAAGTGAGTTATAAGAGATTGAAGAAGCGAGCAAAGAAAGTGGATGCGAGGGCTATGAAGGAGAGGCTGAGAAGGGGTGTTTGAGTTGGGGAGAGACCCAAACAATGTGATAGTTAGTGAAGGCCATGAAAAAGAAGAAAATGTGAAGGGGGAAGAATGTATGAGAGGAGTGATGGAAAGTTGAACTTTCAGTGAGAAAGATAGGCAGAGTCTGGAAAGAATATATGGAGGGAATCATGAATAGGCAGAATGAATGGGATCAGAGGGTTGGTCTGAGTGGTGGAAATGGTCAGTTGAGAGAGTCAGTCCGGAAGAAGTGGTAAATGCCAATTGGAATAATAAAACAGAAAGGCTCTGGACCCCGGAAGTTAGTGTTGAGAATGTTATTTTCGAGTGGGAGAGATAGGATTTTGGTGTGATGAATGGAGTTGTGTCAGAGGTGTTAATGGCGGGAGAATGCCGTGTGGAGGGCGGTTGAGTGTGTTAGTTTCCATTTTTAAGGGAAGGGGATGCAATGAGCTGTGGTGCATTATAGGGGTGTGAAGTTGTTGGAGCATGAAAATTGTGGAGAGGTACTAGAGAACAGAATTCGGAGGAATATGGGAAGTGGATGAGATGAAATTTGGTTTATACCAGGGAAGGGAATGAATAGATTGCAGTGGTCATTTTGAGGATGAATGCCAAGAAGGAATATGAGCAAAGGGAAAAGCTGTATAATGTGCTTTGTGGACTGGAGAGGCCTTTGATCGAGTACGAGCGGAAAGTGATGGAGTGGGCACTTGGGAAGAAGCGGGGTATACCAGAAGTGGTGCTTAGAGCGGTGATGAGGCGGTATGAAGGAGCAAAAACAAGGGTTCGAGTAGGGTCGAGTTGTCGGAGGAGTTTGAGCCTGAGGTAAGGTTGGTGGCATCAGGGTTCTGTGTTGTCGCCGCGGGGTGTTTTTGCAATTGTGGGTCACATGTGGTTACGGAGAGTGCAAAAAGAAGGTTTGATGAGTGAGATGCTGTATGCTGATGGATTTAGTTTTAAATGTGTGAGACAATGATGGTATTGAGGAGAAGTTATTGGAAGTGGAAGAAGGCCTTTGAGAGTAGGGCCTGAATGTAAACCTTGGGAAGACTAAAGTGATGGTGAGTGGGGATGAGGGGAGGTGTTTAGTAAGGTGGCACCCATGTGGAAATGTGGTGAAAGGGGGTGAGGGCAATTCCGGTGGTGTGAGAAATTGGGAAATGGATTCATGGGACATGCACAAAGATGAAGAGAGTGATCCCCCAGTTGGCAGAGACTTTGGTGTGTGGAAATGCCAAAGGAGTTGAGGGAGTGGGGAAGGGTGGAAAAGTTTGGTGTGACGAGTGAACATGAGGAGTTCCCATACAGGTGACAGATTTAGTGCTGGTGGTGGATGTGAGTCGGCTGTTGACAGCCAGAGTAAGGTAATGGGTGGTGAGTTTAGAGAATGTGGAGAGTGTTACTCGGGAGAAGATTTCCTTTGAGATGAAAGGGATGGTGTACTGAGTTGTGTGAGATCAGTGATGCTGTATGGGAGTGAGTACATGGGGCCTGAGTGAATGAATGGGGATTTTTAGAAGGGCAGAGAGAGCATGGTGAGAGCAATGTGTGGTGGTGAAATTGTGGACAGGAAGAGATGAGGATTTGATGCAGATGTTGGGTTTGGAATAGGCCGGCTGATCGACTGGCGAAGGCTAATGGTGTAAGATGGTATGGGCACGTGCTGAGGAAGGATGAGGAGCATGTTTTAAAAGGTCTTTTGAGTTTGAGGTGTGTGGTTTGAGGAAGAGGGGACGAACAAAGAGGACATGGAGGGAGCAAGTGGAGAGGAGAGTATTGAGGTGGGGGTTGAGGATGGGGGATGCGGTGAATCGGGCGAAGTGGAAGGTGGTAGGGGCGATTGCTACGAATGTGGAGGTGAATCGGCCACCCCCGTTAGCGGGGACAAACTGATTTACAACTTTGGGTGTTTACTACTACTACATTCCTTGAGAAAGGCCTTGGTAGTAGTCCGTCCTACAAAGCCTCGGCGAAAATTGGCATAGTTATGGGGTTTGGGCGCAATCTTCTTCACGTTTAGATCCCGGGCATCATGAATCCTTGCCAGTCTGGGGCTTTCTTATAGTCCAAGCTATGCGTTTAAAGGCACTTTATTTTATCTTGAAGGACTTGGAAATAGATCGACGGCCCCTATCCCTGTGGCTACTTAATGGCAGAGATGCTTGCCCGTATGGAAGATCAACCATGGCACGAAGCTTTATTAGATGTTAAATGCCCTCCTGCTTGCTTGACACAGGATGGTCTTTTCATTTACAACACCATCGGAACTTATACGTCCTAAGCGGAAGTGCCTCCACCAGACATCGTCAACAGTGTAGCGAGCTTTGCAGAGCGTATCTGCCGAAGTTGTCTACTGGTAAGCACCCATGTCCGACAGAGACCGCTGCCAACCACCTTAAATCCGAGAGAAGAGGTTTCTTAAGGAAAGTCCCTAACCCCTTAAAACGGTCCCTAAGGAGTTTAAGAAGTCGCTTTGTGGAAAGAAAGACTTGCTATCAACCAAGTAAATTCTATTGGTATTGAACCTGGTAAGCAACTCCCACCTGGAGATGACTCTTCGTGGGCTGAATGGCTATCTCAATCGACACAGATTGAGAACGCAGATCGGCCAATCTAGGTTTCCTTGCAAAAGTGGGCTACCTGGAAGCAAATCAGAACACTAACCTGTGGCTGTGGGACAGCACCAACAGACCTGTAAAAATTCTTCGGTTGCCCACTGTGGGATGGAGCAAAATGGCCCAGACAGACCGTGGTGGAATTCATTGAAGCAGCTAGACGTTGTAACCCATCTCTGGCTGGATCATTTTGAAGATCTCCTGTGTTTGGACACATCAAGAAGAAGACGACTATCGGTGATGAACAACGAAACATATATTGTTCATCATCATAATTTTCACCACAAAAAAATTTTTTATTATTATTAAATTGAGCAAACATTTTACACCAATGTTTTCATGTTAACAAAAATGACCAACATGTCAAATTCTGTTCAGTACAGTCAATAAAGATGATTTTTAAAAATCAGTACCCATTTTTTACATTAGATTCGTTTTTTCAGAGCATCCAAGTAAAATATGATTTTTGATCAAAATAACTCTTTTTTGGCCAAAAAAAGGATGAATCCCCACCTTAACATCTCACACAAGCAGCCAATAAGACTGCTTTTATTATGATCATTGACCCTTTTTACTATATTACAACGCTAGTCAAACACCCCAAAGTAAAATAATATGAATTTATAGGATTTTTAATAATTAAAAACATGGCGCAATATCACAAAAATGTCTTGAGTACTGTCAATAAGACTGCTTTTTTTTTGGCATCTACGCCCCATTTTTACATAAATGAAGCCCACTTCAAACCCTTCTGCACCATAAATTTTATTAATAAACCCACTTATCTCCTAGGGTAGAACCATGTAAACTTTTGAAGATTCAGATCAGCAAAAGTGGAAAAATCATTCGACATTGGGTCGACATCTGAGCCTTATACTGAACTTTCAGTGAATTTTAGGAAATTTGAAGGGATAAGCAGCGATCATGTGAGAGAATAAAAAAAATATGGAATGCATCGTTTAAACTTTAATCTACACTTAACAGCTCATTGTTGTTTAAAAACCAATGCAGAATAAACAACAATCAACAATGATATTTGCATTTGGGGTGTCAAACTGTACAGGATATGGTGCACATATTTTACACTTATAAATCAGGGATATTAACACGGCTTTTTTTTGATCGGCAAGTCGATTGTCTTGATACGCACATATATAAATTACGAATCATATAAAAAGTGGCTGCCTTGTCTTTTTACACAGATTTCAAGCCACCAACTGTCAGGTTATGGTAGTACATCCATGCCAGTCACCTGCCGTGCAAGCACCCTTAAATATCTGAAACAGAATAGTTTTTTTGAAAATTGGCTTGATATGAATAAGTGCCTTAAAATAACATCGGTCAAAAAATCAAACCCTAAAGTCCGTCAAAAGCATCATGTTTGTAGTTAATGTTACATTTGGTGGACGCTATTGTCTTCAAATATTTAATTTTTCCATCCCCTTTTCGCAATGATCTACGCTTATTTCACACACTGGAGCTGACGGGTACCACTCCGTAAGATTGGGCCCACCTGTGATATGGGTTCTTCATTCATGGGTTGTGTCAAGGATTTCTGTGACAAATTAACATGGCTAACTTTGACCAATCCGTATATTATGTTGCAGGGTGCGATAGGATAGTCTCAATCTGTCTGAGCATGACAAGTAGAAGGGGAGAAAAGAAAGCCAGTGAGCCCAGACAGGGGGAAAGGAAAAAGGGGCTCTAGAGCGCGTGTTTTGTATCACATGGGTTTGGAGTCTAGAATTATTGACTGAACCCCCATGAGTGAAATCAACAATAACAATATAAATTATTGTTAATCTCTTGAATTGTCTAAAATCTCTTATGTGATTTCCTAACCATAAACAAAACCCTTGTTTCCTTCCTAGGGCTAGTGTCACATCATGGCATGCGGCGCTTACGACCGAGTGAAACTAACTTCTCTCAGATAGACTTGAGTAACAAACTCATCATCAAGGTACAACTCGGGGAAGATATCCGGCGTCTCCCATCAACAATGAATGGTCTCACAAGACGACAGTTAGTCCTTATGATGCAGAGGGTATAAAGTCACTCAATAACAGCAGGATGAAGTCACCATTAATAAAAATAAAGATAAGGTTATGTTTTCTTATACTGAGGCTGAACGCGTTTACTTGGCCTCTAATTCCGTTGTGGCGTACCTACCCAAATTCCTGTATAATGTAGAAGCTGCTTAGGTTTGTTTGAAAACCCAACCCATGATCAATCGATAAGCAGTAGTGTGTACATGTATGATCTTATTATTCCGTAAGCCTATTGATTTCCGGTGATTTAGGTGGTCTCATTGTCTTTTCGTTTAGGGACCTGAAGGTACGCATATCGGAATTAGAGGCCAGCTTGACCTCTTTCGCTATACTGAGTATTTGTCATTTTCTTCCATTGATGTTTATACATTATTTATGCAAGATGTGGCTTCAGAATCACCACATGCTGTACTTTTGAAAACAGTAACAATTGGCATACTCTTTGAAAGAGTTTCCCACTGAATTCTGAAGCCTTGACGGAAAAAACCACAGGATAAGGTTGCAGAATTCTTAGGGAGGGGGAACATATGGAAGTTCTCTTACCCACCCCTTCTTTAAGGAGCGGGGCACTCTCACCTCTTTAATGCCATGAGGAGAATGAGGAGTTGAGGGGAATACCAAAAAAATTGTAACAAAAAGGGGAGAACATGAACATGCTTCAACAAAGAGAGGGAAACTGAACTTTTTAAAATGTCCCAGGAAATGCCAAAAGAATTGATGTGGTTTGTGTCAAGTCTATGTGAGGGACCAGAAAGCCTTAATTTGGGTTGGTGGATGACATCATTTGTGTTACCATTGATTTATCATAGAGTATAGAAAATGCCAGGTGACTGGTGTGAAGCTATTCATGACACTGGCGCAATAATCAGCGTATAATCAATAGCTTCACAAATGATTTCACTGGTAGTGTACTCTTTTTCTGGCTCTAATTTATTGCAATGGACTGTCCCACAAAGATTTGGATTAGGTTTATCATCTCTTTTTCTGGGACCTTTAAAATTGTGAATTTCCATAACCCAAATTTTTAATGGAAGCGGAAGAGGAACCCCTCCATTTCCCCCCCCTGGCGTAAATAATCACCACTCCATTTTACGTTGAAGAATTAGTATTGAATCGTGGCAGGTTTTCACACAGTGCAATGGCTCAATGCACATACGTGTGGTGTGTGATCTTGTGTAAGTTAGCAGGCGTAAAGGTGGCTGTTAAGTCAGGAACTTAGTCAAATGACCAGTTTTTAGTTTTTTTCATGTAATGGCGTTAACATGTTTTTCTTTCCATATATTTAACAGAAACTATCTATTTATATTATTTTTTCCTCATATATTTGTTCATTTTACTTTTACTATGTTACGCATTTTTTGGGGGGGTGACCAAAAAACAAGTGGCACATGGGTTTAAAGCAAAAATGGGAACAAACAATGAGCGGGGTAGGGATAAGTATCGGCGTAGGGTTGGCCGAAAAGGAGCAGAATGAACTGCGATGGGCGCTGTATTGGACTACAAAAAGATGATATGAATATACGGAATGGGGGGCGGGGAAAAGGACGAGAAGGGGGGGCAAAGCCCAGATGTAATTGCGTGCGATTGCATCCACGTAAATACGCCCACCAGGTGTATGACATGGATTCGATATTAACGCATCCCATGGTTAACTTGTTATGCAATAATGCAAATGGTTTGCCCACGTGAGGATGCTTTTGCAAACAAAATGGGATTTTAATTTCACGATTTGAGCCTCATAATGTGAATTTGAATCATAAGTTTCCAGATGAAGTAATTTTACATGGTGCAGAAGCGGTGTGAAAAAAGAGATGAAACGCTTGTGTTTTTGTAAATAAGGCTATATTTTGTAGCGAACGGGACAACATTTGGACAAATGCGATTTCTCTGTGTTCACTTTTCGGCGATAATTCGTGATTTTCGGTTCCCAGTTACTCGAACTCCATATCAGCAACAGGTAAGAAATGAATGCATGTATAGAGCAATCAAAATCTAGGGTCTGTATTTTTATGGTTTTTCATTTTTGGTTAAAAATCTGATTTAATGTCAACCCTTGAACAATCTTGGCGTTGTTCCAAATGAAACACGCGGTTTTTGGCTTTTTTGGCAATAATTTGATAAATAGTGCAGAATTGAAAAAAGGGGAAATACCTACCCTAGAACCATGACTCTTGGAATACAAAAACGAACAAGCACAGTTATATATAACTCTCTATATTTTTTTATAGGGAACCAACAAAAATAGTGAAAATCACACCATGTTTATGATTTTCTCAAAAATATTATTTTTGGGAAAAATATTATCATATTTGGATTCCTTGAGGATTTCCTGCTCAAATATGTATACTTTATATATGTCGGAACAATAATTAAGAATGATACGGCAAAAAACAGTTCCTCTGAATTCCTGGCTTAACAGCCACCTTAAGGCATAAAGAGGAAAGGCTTTTATGTGGGCAGATCAAAAAAACATCAATATTTGGCACTTTTAGTCCTGATCAAAGTAATGCAAGTTTGGTCATGTCTGCATATCTCCAGTGGGGTGTAACTTTTACATGGGGTTGGGTAAGACCATTATTGTTACAGATGCTTCAAAAGTGACCCTTGTGAGACCACCTGTACAAGACTGGAGAAACATGGTTAAAGTACCATGCTATTTTTGCCAGACCCAGGTTTTTGACATCAAAGTCTCAAGAAAATTCACCAATTTTTTACTAGTTGGCTCTGCCAGTAATTGTGCTCTTAGGTGTGGGTTTAAGAATTGCTAATTTGGCCAGGTCATCATGCAAATTATCTGATTTTGGATGATTTTTGTGATTTTTCTGATTTAGCCATCACTGATAGTGTCTTATGGCATTTCTTTGTTCTTGTTTTCAGATGGCGATTCTTATAACAATATTTGATATTCAGATCTTCCTTTGCCATCCAGTGTATTCGAATATTAAAGGCTGATTTATTTGGTGAGTTCTTTTACAAATTAGAGCTCTTCCATTGAGTTGAAAATCAGTTAAAATGTGTGATTAATTCCCTTTGATAACTTCATATCTTCATGTGATGCACAAATGCAATAGCTGCCATGGTATCCCTTGTGTGCTGCCATGTAATTAGGAAGAACTTATCTGTTCTTGATAATGATTCTTCAGGCACACAGAGAACCATTTCAATAGCCATTGACCAAAGTCTTGGCATAATATTATGTAATGGATTTGAAATTTCTGACAAATGGCACTATTGCACTTACGACCTATTTGCATTCACACGCCAGATATCACTACCACACTTGTTACAATAGTTAGCAAATAACACACTTCATACGATTGTTCAAACCATTCATGTCATTGTGTAATTAAGTAGTGTTATCATTGGGCATTTTTTGTCCAAAAAAAAACAGAATGTACCTTTACCTGAATACCAGCAGGTGTATCATAGAACAACTTTTCCAAAAATTTTGGTAAATCCTATGTGGTGAAAGGGGTTAGTTTTATACGAATAACGCGTACTCGATATGAATACATACTCGGCCTGGATACCTCATACTCAAATTTAGACTCGTGAATTAAAATGTGCTGTATCGAAAAGTGCTCTACTACAATCTGCTGGGTCAAAATTTCAAATGCCTATGTGTTGGTTCCAACATATGACACTGGGAGCATAATTAAAAGGAACATCCCCAGAAGGTACCCTCATATTTACACAAATCTTGTGCTGTGCTTTACCTAATCAAACAGTGGCGTACTCGGGGGCCGCTGCCCCACTTGGTTTGGTGGGAAATCTTAACCCCCCCCCCCCCGAAAAAAAATGGGGGCGGAATGTCTGCACATGCGCTAATTACAGTGAAACAAACATAGGCATATACTAAATATTAACAAATTTTAATATATGCGCCCCCCCCCCCCCGAAATAATTATCCCCTTTTTTCTCCTTCCCCCCTGAAAAAAAAAACTAATTACGCCACTGTACTCAAACTCAGATTGTTTTAACGCTTACTGTTTTTTTTTTCCTCGTTCGTTACTGCATTTTAATCCCACATTAAGGCCAGCCAAGACCTTTAGAAAGTGACCAAGTCAAGCATCTTAGAACCCACACAGCGGGCTGCCATCCGTAATCAAGTCATTTATTTAATGGACTCACGAAACCGCGGCTGTGAAAAACACAAGGTAAAGAATGGGCACTTGATAAAGCCAATTCATGAACTCTTAAGGTGCGTGTTCCGTTCGTCTTTGGCCCCCCCCTGATTTCCCGAAGTCGTATCGATTTTGATATCAAATGAAGGCTGTACTTTGTTCTCATTGTTCGCTGAAATTTGACCCTCAACTGCCATTTCATTCGCAGAAACACAAAAAACCACCGTTTTGTTAATGGTTAACTCATCATATTAGCACATGTATTGAACAAGGTGGTTCTCGACCAAAAAGGTTCCCCCGCCCAGTGCAGGTAGCTAAAGACAAGAATGCAACATTTTAAGATCTAGGGAGATTTGTGATGGCCCACACCAAGTTTCATCCTCCTACCACATTAAGTGATTGACCTCGGATGACCCCACATGACCTTTAAATGACCTTCCAAATGTCAACAACTGAATGTTGACCACACCCACCAAGAATCATCATCCTACCACACTGATTTAGTGATGTGACCTTATGCCCCACACGACCTTGAAATGACCACAATTTTTTGGCACTGAATGATACCACACCACATTTTTCATCCTCCAACCACATTATAAGTGATTTGGACCTTGGATGATCCTCATGACCTTCACTACTTCCAAAAGTTTTTGGAACAGATGTTGATCACAACCCGACCAATTTTACCCTCCAACCACCCTCCAACCACAAGTGATTGACTTGGATGGACTGGATGACCTTGAAATGACCTTAAAATTTTTGGTATGAATGTTGACCACATCCAACTAATTTCATCCTCCTACCACATTTAAGTGATTTTGACCTGGATGACTTGAAATGACCTTATAAATTTTTTTTGGTACTGAATGTTGAACCACACCCACCAATTTTCTCCCTACCACTTTTTAAGTGATTTGACCTTGATGACCTCGGATGACCTTGAAATGGGAAAAAAAAAAAGGGGGACCTTAAAATGTTTTGGCACTGAATTTTGGACCACACCTACCATTTTCATCCTCCTACCCACATTTTAAGTTATTTGAACGTTGGATGACCGTCTGATGACTGAAATGACCTTCAAAATTTTTGGTACTGATGTTGACCACACCCACTCAATTTTCGCCTCCACCACATGTTAAAGTTAATTTGACCTGATGACCTTGAAATGACCTTCACATTTTGTGGCAGCTGAATGATTTGACCACACCTACCAATTTTTATCCTCCGCCTCTAACCACATGTTAAGTGATTTGCCTTGGGATGACCTCGGATGACCTTGAATGACCTTCAAAATTTTTGGTACTCGCAATGTGTTGACCACACCTACCACTTTTCATCCTCCTCCTCCAACTGTTAAGTGATTTGACCTTGGATGACCTTGAAATGAACCTTCAACATTTTCGGCACTGCATGTTGACCACCCCACCAAGTTCATCATCCTAATCCACCCCACAACAGATAAGGTTTTTAGCAATTTAACCTCCATTTTTGCCTATTTTTGACCCCATTTGACTATTTGACCAAGCCACATGCCCTCTCAGAACTCTCATCCTCAGCCTATCTTGATACATCTATGGTGCGAAGAGGGACACCCATACTTGTCAATCAAGATATCGTGTTTTGACAACGTTTTTATAGTGATTATAGCCTATTTTGCCCATATTTGCCCTATTTGACCCACATTTGACCTTTGACCCATGACACATTACCCACTTTGGATCCCACCCAACACGTACTCAAGATACATCTAGGTTGCGAAGATGGACACCCACCACTTGCGTAGTTCCAATGATATCGCGAGGGACACACACACTCACACGGGGAGGCATTTCTCCTATTGGTCCCCCTTCGCCAACAAAAGTTGCGGGGGACCATTAGAATAAGGCTTGCAATATGCATTATTGCTTCTAACAATAAGCAACAAACCAACACTCGTTTTAATGGTTAACCACCAATATTATCGGCATAATAATAGGGCTTGGCATATGCATTCTGGCTTCTCTACCTAAAAAAAAACAATGCAAGTTGTGTTTCCCACGGTACTTGATGTGGCCTATGTGCCGGGTAACAGGCGCTCATAGTAAGTAAGCACCATACACATACATCGGAACAGCTCCTTTAATTATAGCCTGTAGACTTTAAACTATCAGAGTTAATCTAATATTATCCTAGATACAAGTGTTTTCGAACTCCTTTTAAAGGTTTTATTCACTTTAGCGTTCTGCAGGTGGGGAATATGAGGCATATCTCGATCCAACATGGGTTAATAAATTCTGTTGTATGTTTATATTATTCCCATTAGATGAACTGATCCCCCATATCTTGGCACCAACTGTCGAGGGCAGATTCTGATCACTTTTAAGCCCTTTGATCTTTCTTGCTGATACTTTTTCTCCTCCTGAGGAGTTCATATTGCCTCATTAAAGTATCATTTTGTCTCATATCCTTCCTCATCAATAATCATGGCAACAACAAAACAAAATAAATGTGTGCTTTGGATTAAACGGATGTTATAAAGTTCTCAAAAAAACAAACTATTTCAGAGAATTGACAAAAGGAAACACAGTTTGATAATGACCCCCCCCATAGAGTTCATGCTCAAAACATTTGGGAATTTGGGAGTTCCTCCCCGATATGGACAAGCCTGGCACGGAAACTGAAACTGATTGAAACTTTCAATAACAAAACTGATTAAAACCTCACAGAAAATTTTAACGAAATCCAGATCTTCGCCTTCCCTGGAATACCCATTTTTCAAGCCATGGAGAGGTCTACATTGAGTTAAAATAGAGAATGACCCTTGACCTCATTTCCTGGTCACAAGTCTCATTACAATGGATTGATGGCAAACAATTTTTCTTAAGCCCCCACTAATGCTAGGATCATGAAAGTTGTTGGTAATGACCCACTGAGATTCTACATCGAGTTTGATAGATAATGACCTGTTAACCTCATTTATCGGTCACGGGGTCAATTTGGAAATTACTCTTGGTCAAGAGGTGCCAAAGCGTGAGCCGTTATTCTTTTGTTTTGATATTTTTTGACAGCTGCTGCAGCAGACACTACCCAAGACAAGCCATCTGTCCCTTTCTAATAGGCAGCCAGGCTGCTCTCTTGGACCCCTACAGAAAACCGCAGAAAACAGTGTTGCATGTCCCGTTTTGGTATAGAGCCACAAATAAAGAAGGTAAGAAAGGACCAATAAGACCTCATTGTTTGGGGTGCTTAAAGGCACTATCAGTGGCCAGAAAATCTAAAATCATCAAAAATCAGATTATGTATTTCTTTAACAAGTATGTGTTTAACATACCCTACAAGTGGTAAGACCAAACACAAGCTAATGGGGCCATCTACTACGGCATTACAGATCAGTATCAATCCATTTCACGCGATCCAATCACGGAGACTGTTTTAGAATCTACAACGGTGCAGTGGATGCGAAGTACTGCGGCCTGTCAAAGCGTAAAGTGTAATACAAATGACTACGCGTAACCTTAGTGATCGAAGAATACTTTACGCTTAACCTAAAGTACGTGCTTAAAGTGCAGCGACAGTAACCAAGCGTGTAACACATTACGCGTTGCAGATCTGGTTCAAGTTTGGCCATTGCCCATGTAGACGCAAACTGTCTATGAGGAAATGGATCCGATCTGGATCCGATCTTGATCTGTGCTGCTGTCGGTGTAGATTGCCCCAATAAGGACAAAAGTGGATACTTTATTCTTTCGTCATTACTCTCCGTAAGGACACTTACTGCAACATGAAAATTTGGGTGAAATGGAGCTTCATCTCTTTTTCTGTTATTTCTCCTTCTTTTGTAAATTTTTGTCATTTGAAAAAAAAAAAATATAACTTAGGAGAATTCTGGCAGACTTTTCCTTCAACGTTTTAAAAACTATTACTGCATTTGACTCTTTCTGGTGAATCGCTGATAGTGCCTTCAAGTCACTGAAGCCCTGGTCACAGTGTTAGTGTTGGCAAACCACTAATCATCTAGCTTGTTTCTATTTGTCAGAAAAATAATGCACAACTTTATTCAATTCAACGCATGACACCTGTACGCTTAATGCCCAATGTTATCCCTTCAACCTTTGTGCAAAGACTGGGTTTTTAACTGTAACTTCAAACTGAACAAATTTGAATGGGATTTCATTCAACTTACCTTTTCTCCAAAAATATTGTGTAATGTTAAAAGAACAAAACACTTGCAATACCGAACATTTTATTGGTCTGATAATCGGTGATCTCACTAAACTCTATAGAGAGTTTTATAACATATACAAACAGAGTTTAATGGAGACAATTTTACCAGTCCAAATCATGTAAATTTACCCGGACCTGCTAGGCAATTCCTGGGCCTTGCACACCAAGAATTTTAGCGATAAAGATTAGCCTGTTGTGACATGCAGCCAGCACAATTTGTGGTTAGACAGCCTGAGCGGACATATGTCTAAAAATCAAGGACAGGTTCCGGCCACAATTGCCTATGTCTCCCTAGCTGTTTGCAATGGTTCAGCTTCACACCCTAAACCAATGAAACTACTGAAGCAAATCTGGGCTAAAAGTATCCAAAGTCAGTAAAGTGTTAGAAAACTTGATTGTTTTAAACTTTTAAATGGTTTCTCTCATCAAGAGCCAGAGAGAGGCAGCATCCTTCCCCAACAGAGAGCACTCAAGTCACAGTTTCCTCTCATGGGCCACACACACCTAGAACATCAGCAGGATGCCCAGCAACAGCAGCCCACACAGCAGCAGCAACATCAACCACAGGGGTACTCTGGTAAGTGAACTTAGACCAAAATAGCTTTGGTAGTGGTTAAACCAAGTTTTAAATCCGGTTTTTCCCCGCTAAACGTGGGTGGCCGGATTCACCCCCCCTCACATATCTGCTGTGTGGAGGATTGTATTGGAGCAAAAGATAATGACCGGAAGATTCCCTTCTTGATGCCAAATCCACAGTTTTTTTGGTCGGTGGGCTTAGCTTTGGGCAACCCATGCCCACCATGCCAGGCAGCATGTGCTAAAGTCTAAGCCACAATTCCTTTAACACGTAGTCCGCTCATCCATCCCACTTTCCGGTGGGGCAGGTCTATGCAAATTTTGCACAGATCCCGCAAGCTTGAGCCACTCCGCATTGGCGATTGTTGTCAGGGTGCATTGCGGCCCAAACACCGTCCATGCGTAGTAGGCTAGCGTAATGCACTTACACTCGCTGTCAGAATTGTTCAGAGTTTCTTTACCTGCGCCTAGCGTGACGTGCGTTCAACACGGAAGTAATGCCGGATTGGGCTTGTTTGAGTAGGGTGGCCTCCCATTGTGAATCACGCATGAGGGCTACCCATAGTCTCCCTCCGCCCCCTTTTTATGCAGATATTGCGGCGCGCCAGCGTTGCCGGCGACCTCTGAACAATTCTGGCAGCAACTGTACACGCTTAAATATCTCTTATACTGTACAATGAAGGTGGCTTCTACTTTTAGATTGCTGCCTTGCTCTCCAGAGCTGATGCCCCTTATAGATCTATCTCTTTTTCATTCTACCATACTACCAGGTAACGCAGCTACCCTCCTAAATAGATTGGATGGGTTGACGGGACAACTCGGCCCTGGACAGGTAGTCCCTGTTTTCCGGTACGCAGTAGCAGCCCTCAAAGGAACGTGACCTTATGATAAATAAACCATGCCGAACTTGGCATTGCTCTTCCAACTATGGAGTTATAAAATTGCTCGACCTGGTGTTTGATAATTTTTTTTTTTCTCCCTGAATAGCCATGAGGGATTTTGTAATAAAACAAATATCCTCAACGGGCCGTCGACCATACATCCAGATACAAGTCAGCCTGTGCGATATGGCAAGTTTTAACATTCTGTATTTTATTCTCAAATGCATGCAATCTAAATCAATTTTTTTGCATTAGCAACCTACAAGACTTCCTATGGTGGAAGTAAATTATATGCAAAGCATGATAATAATGATAACTGCTAATATTTATTTTTGTGTGTGGTTTGTTTTAACTCAAAGGTGTACCCCAGGCAGGCAGCTGCCATCACAACAAACCTATGGGAACCAGCCAGATTCATACCAACCAACAACAGCAACCAAAACCAGCAGCACAACCAGTAGCATCTCAACAACAACCCCGCCCCCACCACCAACAACATCCCAGCAGCCAAGGTTACAACAACAGCTCGGCCTACAGCAACTCCCAACCACATGTTATAGCCAGACCCCGGTGGAGCAGGACCAGGCGGGTAAGCAACAAGGATATGGAAATTACCCCCAGTCCTCTCATCAATCTAAACATCCCCCTGTCAGCACAACAGCCATCAAACCGGTTTACAGTTCATCAGGGTCAGCAGTATCCCATGCAGGGAGCTTCAGGACAGGCTCCCTATAATCCACATGCCACAAGGGTACCAAGGGGGTCCCCAGCAATCAAATCCATATGCAAGGAACGTCCAGTATGGAAGAGGAGGCTATCAAACTCCCGGTGCGGGTTATAAATGAAGCCGATTACCGGCAATTGTTTGTAGAATATTTTTGGGGTTATCTGCATGTAGAAATGGTCACAGTTTTCAATGTTTTGTGTTGCTATTCTATGAGGGTTAACAATAAATACAGTTTGATTAGACATAAAATGGGCACTAGGACTATTAGGTAACATTGTAATGAGAGGACATGTGTGGTCAGTCAAGTGGGTATAATGAGGACAAATAATGAGTATTTTTGATAATTCAATGTCTTTCCTTCAAGTTAAAATGCACATTCCGTATTTGTTTTAATCTCCCTAACTCTGAGACACATTGCTTTTCCATTTGAAGTTAACATATGCATTCCACCTGAAATTTTTAATCTTTACAAACTTTGAGATATTTTTTTTCTTTTTCTCCTTTCCCAAGTTGTACATCAAATTCAGCAAACTAACATAATATATTTTGCTCATGAAAGCTGGCTGAGCTTCCAGAGTAAAAAAACAACAACAAAAGACAAAAAAAAGATACTATCAGTGATTTACCTGAAAGAGCAAAATTTTAAATTTTTTAGGAATATCTTAAAAGTGAAGGATAAGTCTGTAGAATTCTCATAAGTTATAATTTCCCACTGAAAAAATAACAGAAAAGAAGGAAACAGCATGACTCAAAGATATGAACCTCCATTCATTTACGTGTTGCACCAACTTATCAGCAACAAAAATGCCTAAATGCATCTGTTTTCTTTTGCAAAATGAGGCATGAATCTTTCAAGGACATTTTTAACATGTACCATTCATTGGAAACAAATGCTAAAAATAACTGCCAAATGTATTGTGCAATATTTTTGCAATGTATGTTGGGAAGGCATTATATCCTCCTGTGGGAACTACTCTGGAGTTAAAGTTCAAAAGTAAAGACTTATTTTCTTGAGCTTTGATTAATTGTGAGTTCATTCAGAAATATAGATTAGATGGAGTTGTGCAGAGTCATCAGACATAAATGAATAAGAGCCCTAAACATTGGGTACTGTGACCATTTCCGAGATGACTCGTATTTTAAATAACATTTGTATTTAAACACAGACACTGTGATGGATGGATTATATAGTTGATATAACATAGCTGTACAAATGACAATCTCTAGTTTATACCAACCTGTAATTTGTGTAACATTGTGGGGTATATTATATAGCAACAAAAAATGTGGAATAATTCTTATGTTAATTATGTTTTAACATTGCTCAAGGAAGAATATATGTTAATATTGTAATAATATTCAGGATGAAATTTCTCATTCTGTTGGGTGTAAAATGTGAGCACGTCAAAGAATGAATTACAAGAAACTGCTGTTTCTCTTCACCTAGACTTGGCAGATTTAAGTAGTAGGTAAGTTAAGTAATTGCCTGCTGGACCTTCTGCTCTTGTGGCTCCAAAGGTCTTATGTTGTGTGTATTTTAACAAATATTTTCTGTTATACTCGGGGACAGAAACCCTTTGACGAGTGCATACTTCCTAGTTTTAAAAGCAGGTGGAGCTATCAGTGCGTATGACACATGGTCGGTGACCCAGCAACAGCATATCGCTTGGGTGGCCAATCAGAATCAAGTGCGTTTTTTTTGCCGTAAATACACAGACAACCCAAAGTACGCACTCGTCAAAGGGTTTCTGTCCCATATTATAGTTGGTGTATGCATTGCAGATACCTTTTCACTTTGCGAAATACTCAGTAATAACAGTGTAGGGCCCATGATAAGATCCCCAAGTCCATATCGTATTATCTGTAAGAAACACCCGGAGGGTATGAAATTTTTTCGAAAAGGGAGTGTTTGTTATAGGTGATTTGTTCCGTTGTATTTCCAATGCAAACCATAGCCTGCACTCTCTGGGAATACCTGGTGCTCTCACATGAAAAGGATCAATGTATGAACAAGCTCAACAACATCAACAATGGCTGCATCCACAGCTTTACAAAAATAGAAAAACCTACACAGCAAGATTCCTACTCACGGTGTAACCCAGAGCTTAGGCTACTCCATGTGTACTCTTAGCTCTACTTCAAGGGTACCCCCTTGATGCATTATTGATGCAGTACCTACAACTAAGAACTTGTGAAGTACACAAGTCACAGGGTGGATAACAGCTATGTTTACTTAGCAGTAGCCATCATATGCTAGATGACTGACAGGTACTCCCCTACCGGCTGCCTAGTAGGCAGCACTTTGGATCATAGAGGGAGCCAAACATTCCATTGTTGTTTATGACTTTCTGATCATTTTCAAGCTTAGTAACATCTATATTTGAGTTGAGCATCACCAGAAACCCATATATATGACATTTTGTGTAAAAACATATAACATTTGTGACCAAAATGATAAGTAATGGATAAATTACTAAAATAATCACACAGAGCTCAAAGCTCATTTGCATGGGAGTACCCACGCAGGTACTCCCGCAGGGGGTGACTAGTGGTTAAGCTTCTGCGTGTGTACCTTGGTGGATGATTACCCCCACTTTTGCAGTCGGCGATTTGGTACCCATGTGGGTGGATACTCCATGGCTACTTACCAGCTACTTCAAAGGTACTCCCATGAAGAAATTGGTTGTGTACCTGCTAATTTGAAATTTGCTCATGTCAAAGGTATCTACACTTTAATTTGACATCATAATGGGTGAGGTGTGCGCATATACCAAGATTAAGAGTCGGCAAATCTGCCCCAATTTTGCAATCGTGTTTGGTAATTATCAGTGTAGTGTATACGTGCAGGTATGGCATGTCTTTTGGTATTTTTAGGAACATTTGGTTGGAAAAAAAATTGAGAGGGCGTTTATTAGAGGGGGAGTGTTTATTATAGACGTACAGGCACCTTTAACAAAAGAGCTGGACTTTTAGAGTAAAAAATATCTAACTCAGAACTGCTCTCATTTAGAAGTTAAAGAGTAATGATGGCAGTTTGTAAAGGAAGAACAATATATTAAATGAATGAAAGATCCAGGATTAAAGGAATGATATTCATCGAGTCAAAGGCAAATTCTTCAGTCGTACATTCCTGTAAATCGGCGTAGGTTGGCTTGAGTGTAGCTTTGGGCAGTTTGTGTTTGCATTTAGTTTTCCTGCCAGTCAAAAACCTAATCAAATATATTGTAGTGTAATATGAATTGGATCATACCAATGTCAAAAATTGAGATTTCATTGACTTGTGATCAAAGTAAACCGGATAATTGGAGGGAAATTCCTTAATCTGACCCATCTGACACCCTTTTTTCTGACACACTTAAGAATTTGGAAACCCTTCACGGAATAAAGCATGTTTATTCCATTAAGGTTTCCAAAGTATGGCAGAAAAAAAGTGTGTCAGATGGGGCAGGTTATGGAAACTCCCATGATTGGATGTGTTATGTCATTGGCTTAACTCGGCTACAATAAAGCAAATTGCTTGATTGACAAGGGTGCAACTTCATCCCTTCTGCTTGTAAATCAGGAGTCTGGCCAAGAAAGTTGTTACGTCCTGGGTTTTTCATAGGGTTTCATGATGTAGTCAATCAGACACGTGGTAGGAAAGCGTATAGGTGCCGACAGATATTGTCGATTGTGATAGGTTACTCAGGGGTATATCATGCTATACATCATGTAATGAGCCAATCAGAGATACTGTAAGAAAGGTGGTAGACCCTGGGGTATTGGGATGAACCAATTGATCACACACTAACCAGAGTGTTCACATTTTGCTTTGGCCAAGAACATTTTGTGGCATAATTACATTACCTTTGCACCTACTGTGTCATGTGCTTTATTCCATTATAGTGTTTGTCAAAATCCCTTATACATGACATACGCACGCGTATCTCTTTGCGTGAACTGCACATACATGCAATCCAACAGCGCGCCGTATTGGCGGGAAAGCAAATGTCATGAAACATCTGGATAAAAACAACATATTGTGCGAAAATCAGCATGGTTTTCGACGAAACCATTCCTGTGAGACCCAATTGATAAACACAACCCATGAAATAGCTTCTTTTCTAGATCAAAGACAACAAGTAGACATGATTATCATGGATTTCGCGAAAGCGTTTGACAAGGTCCCACACAGTAGGTTGTTATGTAAACTCGATCGTTATGGGGTAAGGGGATAAAGTACTCAAATGGACCAAGGCATTTCTCACCCAAAGGAAACAATGTGTCGTAATTGAAGGGAAATACTCAGAATGGGTTAAAGTGGAATCTATTGTCCCTCAGGGCACAGTTACAGGCCCGATGGATTTTTTGGTATTCATAAATGACTTGCCTCAGAACTTAACATCTAGTGTAAAATTGTTTGCAGATGACTGCATTGTTTACAGAAAAGTGACCGGAAAAAAAAAAAAAAAAAAAAAAATCAGGAGTCTGGCCAAGAAAGTTGTCACATCCTGGGTTTTTCATAGGGTTTCATGATGTAGTCAATCAGACACGTGGTAGGAAAGCGTATAGGTGCCGACAGATATTGTCGATTGTGATAGGTTACTCAGGGGTATATCATGCTATACATCATGTAATGAGCCAATCAGAGATACTGTAAGAAAGGTGGTAGACCCTGGGGTATTGGGATGAACCAATTGATCACACACTAACCAGAGTGTTCACATTTTGCTTTGGCCAAGAACATTTTGTGGCATAATTACATTACCTTTGCACCTACTGTGTCATGTGCTTTATTCCATTATAGTGTTTGTCAAAATCCCTTATACATGACATACGCACGCGTATCTCTTTGCGTGAACTGCACATACATGCAATCCAACAGCGCGCCGTATTGGCGGGAAAGCAAATGTCATGAAACATCTGGATAACTAGAATTTCGCGGTTCTCGGCTTTCGCGCTCGCTATATTCAAAGAATATAAGCTGTGGGCCGCCCCATGAAAAAACTTAACAATTTTTGACACACACATCCATACAAACACACACACATACATACACACGCACAACGGATTGCTAAGTGGTCCTGCCAGCTATAGCTGGCGGCCCACAAAAACAACATATTGTGCGAAAATCAACATGGTTTTCGACGAAACCATTCCTGTGAGACCCAATTGATAAACACAACCCATGAAATAGCTTCTTTTCTAGATCAAAGACAACAAGTAGACATGATTATCATGGATTTCGCGAAAGCGTTTGACAAGGTCCCACACAGTAGGTTGTTATGTAAACTCGATCGTTATGGGGTAAGGGGATAAAGTACTCAAATGGACCAAGGCATTTCTCACCCAAAGGAAACAATGTGTCGTAATTGAAGGGAAATACTCAGAATGGGTTAAAGTGGAATCTATTGTCCCTCAGGGCACAGTTACAGGCCCGATGGATTTTTTGGTATTCATAAATGACTTGCCTCAGAACTTAACATCTAGTGTAAAATTGTTTGCAGATGACTGCATTGTTTACAGAAAAGTGACCGGTCCTGAGGATGCTGGCATGTTACAAAGAGATCTAGATGCACTCACTGCATGGCAATCCAAATGGCAAATGAAATTCAACGCCCAAAAATGTTATGTTCTGAGAGTGACTCATGCACGTTCACCTAAAAAATTCACCTATACACTTAACAATACTGAGTTGGCTGAAACAAATGAATACCCCTATCTAGGGGTAACTCTTACTACAAACTGGACCTGGAATACACATATAAATAAGATTGTCTCAAAAGCTAACAGAACTCTGGGTTCATTAAGAGGAACTTATACTGTTATTCAAAAAAGGTATATAAATGCATATAAATCTTTGGTTCACCCAACAATGGAGTATTGTGGATCAGTATGGGACCCGTCAACAAAAGAACTCATACAGAAACTAGAATCAGTTCAAAACAGGGGAGCTTGGTTTGTAATGGGAGATAACAACAGGACAAGTAGTGTTAGTAAATGAAACAAGAACTTGAGTGGGAACCACTTGAAATGAGAAGAGTGACTAGGGTCACCTTATTTCACCAAGCCTTATCGGGTCGCCTTGCCATCCCAACGCAAACAATCTTACGCCCGGTCCTCCGTTCATCAAGACACTGCACATTTACTCAAATTGCCTGCAACAAAAACTGTTTGAAATACTCTTTCATGCCCAGAACTATAATTGACTGGAATGCATTACCATCGCACATCAAAGAAACTGAAGACAAAGAACATTTCAAGAAAGCCGTCGCTCAACACTACAACGCATACCAGTAACCGAACACATCAGTAACCATTTCTACCTTCCTACTCGTTTTTCCCCTTGTAGGGGAGTTGAGTAGTATAGATCCAGATCCAGGCGTACATAGTTACATGTCCAAGGGATTTTGACAAATACTATATAAAAGCACATGATACAGAGTAAGTGCAAAGGGTAAAATGTAATTATGCCCATTTTTAAACTACACGTTTTATTTATTGTTGCTCTGAATTGTGTACATTAGGTGTATAAATTGTGTACAAGCTGGTAATGCAAGCTGTGATATTTTAGCATGGTATGTTGTCATGACAACAAATATTTGGGCCAATTTTGTATCTCCTGACAATTTGCTTGTGATTGGTGATCATTTTTGTGTCGCCTGCACTATAGAGCGGGGAGGCACATACTAATCTAAATTCTTATGTCTGTGTGTATGTGCGTTAAGCTTTTGGTTAACCTGTTTTAAATTGCTCGTGCATGGACACCTTAACTCCAATTGCCACCAAACTCAAGTTGTAGGTGCACCATCAGGGATGTAGCTACAGTGGGCGGTGGTGGGCAGCAGAGCCCATCACTCGGCTTCAGAGCCCACCACTAAACACCAATTTTAACTCTAGAGCCCACCACTCAAAGAGCAAAAAATTGACAATTTTAATCATTTTGGTCAAATATTGAAAATTTTAGGCATAACATTATAAAATATGTCAAATTTTCATCAAATAACACCCACCACTAAAAATGTGCACCATTAAGACTTGCATGTCATGGTAGGGTTAAAGACCACATACCAATGTCAAAGGTCATTAGAGGTCACCTTGTGCAGAGAGTGAAGGAGAAAGGTGAATTGCAAAAAACAGGAAAACTCCAATTGCCACCAAACTCAAGTCAGGTGCACCATAGACACTTGCATGTCATAGTAGGGTTAAAGGTCACACACCAAGGTCAAAGGTCATTAGCAGTCAACTTGTGTAGAGAGTGAAGGAAAGCTGGATTGCAAAAGCAGGTGATACTAGTGGTTGGAGAACTGCCTTGTCTAAGTCTGAATGGTTTAAATCAGACTTGTAGAACAAGTACTTTTTACAAGTACTTCGCTATGGGCATGCAATATACTCATATTGGAGTATGAATTCTACAAGTCTTGTAAATGTCATGTAAATGATATTGTGATTTGTATGTGGTATGTAATACATGACACAGGTGATATTTTGACCACCACTTATGCTCCAGTTATGACAACACTTCCCGAGCGGAGCTATACATTATATTGAGTGCTGATCACAAAAGCAGTACAGATTTATTCCGTAAAGGTTATCAAGGATTAGAATTGCTAATCTGGTACACCAATCCTTGCTGGTCTTTTGGTTTGGTAGATGGCCTCGTGATACAGTGGTCTGGGAATTCTGCTTCTTTTAAAATATAAAATTTTCATTATTTTTTTTTTCATGTTAGAGGGAAAAATTCTAAGTCCAAAAAAGATTTTAAAAATAAATAGCTGCCCTTTGAGGTTAGTGAGGGGGATCTGCTCCTGGAGCATATTTTTTGTTTCTGTGCAAAGCCGAAAGGCTTTGCCTTTTCTTGCATCAAAACAAAATATACATAATCACATCAAATACGAACAAAGACAAGAAATGGATATAGCATACATTTAAATGTACATTTAAATCCTGGAGCATAGTTGGCGGTCAAACACTACCTCGTGCATAATGCACGCCTAATCAAGCACAAAAAAAGATGAAAGTGAGAAATAAAGTTACAATCTTGATTTTCTGCATATTTTTGTCTTTAAGGAAACCAATAATTGTGTAATAAATGCATGGAATGTAAAGAACTGACAACTTAGAATGGTTAACAACTGACAACTTCAAATGATGGATATTGAAATTAAATACACTGTATTCACTGGCATCTGAAGTAACAACTGTTTTGTTTGCATTTCTTTGTCCGAGTATTATAGGTTGGTACATTTTGTGACCCCACTTTGTCTGTCTGCTCCCAGTTGAATTCAGCAGCCTTGACGGAATAAAGTGCAGGGGATACTGTACTTTATTCTGTCAAGGCTGCTGAATTCAACTGGGAGCAGAAAAAGCGGGGTCACAAAATGTACCAACCCGACTATTATAAGGTGGGTGACCCGATCATAGTTCAATTTCTCATATGTTTTTCCCTCACATGCAAGCATATTACCAAAAACATCTGATTACAAATTTTAGAGTTCAATGAGGCCAGCCCTTTGGATAATAGAAGCAAAAGTGTGATATAAAATTGAATTGATTAATCCCAAATTAATTGGTCAAGCTATGAGTTACAAAAATATTGGGCAAGACGCAGTCGAGCCCAGCTCATAGCGAGACCAATTAATATTGGGCGTAAATTATCCAATTTTATCATTATGTTTTGGATCCAATATTTTCACACACTTGGACTCTCAAAACATGATAACGTACATAATTGCCCCTTGGGACAGTTTATGCGAGCTAGTATGTTCGACCACATTTGGGAACATTAAAATCAAAAGGAAAGATTTTCTGGGCCTTAATGGTCACTGGGGCAATGGCAAAAAATAAATTCTTCTGATACCAAAATCTCAATTTTGATCATGATGGGGTAAGTGGGAGAACAAGAACGTTGATCAGGTCACCACTGCAACTTGATGGTGCGCTTACTATGCACATAAGAAATAGGACGCCTACACAAAAACAAAATTCACAATCACCCTGCCCAGACAATAGCTTTGCACCAAAATTGACCAGACATTGCCACAATTTCTTCTACATGAAAAAAAGTGGTTATTTCACAACTCTGTTGTACCCCAAAAGTACATACCAAAAAAACCCACACACACAAAATATCCAAGCTAGAATTGGAGGGTGAAAAATCAATCGCACTGTCCAAACAAAAAGCTTTGCACCAAATTTGGCAAGAATTACTCACACTTGAACCCAAACAATACATGCAAAGTTTAAAAATATTAAAAACACCCCTGCACAATACACACATATAGTCCAGGCTACAGATTGATAACTAATATCAACCTTGTTTTATTAGATGTTTTTCAGCGGTTTCTAGACTAGTTTTTTATGCTGATTCTGAATCCGGTGGATGCCAGACGAGCAACCTTGAGCATTTTTGTAGAAACGCAAAAAAATCAAAATGGCCACCAAAACAAAACATTCATCTCTTGGTCACTCAAAAGTTGTAATATTTCAGCCTGTCTCGTCAAAACATTCATTGTGACCGATTAACTGAATTCAATATGGCCGTCAATACAATAAAGTGTTTGATCGTGATCTACCTTTGACTGCAGGTTGGTAATTTGGTATATGTTCTGCTGTTTTGGCAGTCAAGAAATTAATTAAAACCATAAGAAATATTTTTTTTAAAATGTGATTATAAATTCCTTCATTATAGGATCCAAGATGGCTTCCGATAGCTATAATTGATAGCTGGGTCTAACCTACTACTGCAGTGTCTGCGTATATCCCTGTAAGTCAATCAGATCAATGTACACATTAGGTAATCAGAGGAATCGATGCATGTAAGATGCCACCAAAGATGGTATCCAATATGGCTGGAAATGGCACGCACTCAGTGGCGAAAAATCCGATCACCAAATGGTCTAGAGATATGTTTCTTTGTTTTTGGTAGGTTTGGGGCATCCACTGGCATCCATATTGGGATATGTGATGAATAACGTCTCAATGACACTTGCGATAACCTTACCGTGATTTTTGAAGTGATAATCTAACTAAAAACCAAAAAATATATATCTTTAGCCTACAGCATGAATGAATTACTGACCATTATTGATTGACATTTGTAGCCATACTGAACGCCAATCTAGGATGCCATCATGCAGATATCAATCACTTTGATCATGTTATGATATTTAAATTGGTCTCAATGAGTTATAGTGATATACACAAACATGGCAGCTCTTGGCTATATGAAGTAATGAATTTTGCCATTTTGGAGCCATTGTTGAAAGCTATTCATAATGGTTTCTATTAATATATTTATTGCTAAAGCATTGGTATATATACCAAGTTACCATTCTACTGTCAAAAGTAGATAAATATCAGATGCTTTGTTGTATTGGCAGCCATATTGAATTTCTTAATACGGTGGTTAATGAATATGTTTTAATTGATCACAATGGGTGTCTTGACTGGACAGGCAAACAAATTACAACTTTTGAGTAATTAACATATGAATTTTTAGTGTTTTGGTAGCCATTTTGAATTTTTGCGTTTCTTCGAAAATGCTCAAGGTTTTTCGTCTGGCATCCATCGGATTCAGATTCAGTCTAGAAACCGTTGAAAAACATTATATATATGCTATAACAAGGTCACATGGTCTGTAGCCTGGACTAATACCATGACTGCCTAAGATGCCTTGACCAATATGGCCACATGCAGTACTCATATATTGATGAAGACACACAACACATTGAACTGATGGCATGTCATAAACAGAATTAAAATTCACTTTCTTACCAGTGCCTTTTAGGATGTGTATGGCACCCTTCAATTTTAAGCAGTGTAGTGTATGCAAAGGGCCCAAAAGTATTACTCCTATTACCCTGCATGTCCTGCCAACCAGATATAAACAGTGTTTCCGTAAGGTGACCCATCTGACCCACTTCTTTCTGACATACTTATGAATTTGGAAACCTTATCTGCCAGCCTAGATCCCAAAAGAGACAAACCGTTTTGTTCCACAGATGATTTGCAACATTTGAGGTCAAAGATCATCTGGGGATCAAATTAGGTCATTTTGAACTTGAAATATTTTTTTAATGTATGGGGCTGGTCCGATTGATTAGTTTTGTTATCCCCCTGGCTTGAAAAGCAGAGGGGGATATTGCGAGGGTGCGAATGTCCGTATGTATGTATGTGTATGTATGTGCATGTTCCAGTTTGGTTAGGTTTTCGTTTTTCGCGTCTCCTTCAAAAAGTTTAAGTCCAATTTAAACCAGACTTGGGAATAAGGTGCAATAGGGTTCCTTCATGTGTGGATGATGTCAAAGGTCATCTGAGGTCATGTTCCAGACTGCCATCTTGCCAGGGTGATGACGCAAGTTTACTTGCTGTATTTTTTTTAATTATGGATAAAACATTTTGAGTTGGGCAGTATTTTTTTAAATGTTGTCATATTAGGCAAAAAAAGGTGTTCCCCCTGCATAAGAAATGCGCTTTTTTTATAGAAAAAAAGGCTAAAATGCGGAGTTCTTTTCATTTTTGACCCCCACTTTTTTCAATTTTTTTGGGCGCTTTGAAGCAAAATTTTTCAGTTTATAAAAAATATTTCAATAAAAACCTAAAGGATTCACCCTGTCAGTAAATACAGGGGAAACAGGGCGTCCAATCCCTCTGCATATATTGTTGGGTTTTTTGCGGGACCCTCCCACGTGTAACCCTAAAAACTGAGAGAATTGTCGAGAATCTGGGTTGCAAATCATTGTTGCTACATCATATTAAAACCACTTAAAAGTGCAAACCACGTCAGGTATGTTTTGCAGTTGCCAGATGCTACTACATACCATGTACGGTTGTATTTTGACAAGCGTCCCATACAAAATATTTCCAGATACAAGCTCCTATATGTATAGAATCCTTGAACCCTTTTCTAAAATAGGGCCTCATTGGTTTTTTCCACAGAGGATTCAGTCTGCCCTGTAATACCCTTGACAGTTCATTAGTTATTAGAAAATCCAGACTGCAAACCTGACCCTTGTTTTGTGTTGTAATCAATTGGGATTTCAACATGGCCAAGTGTACACCATCGTATGATTGGTCTTCAAAATTTCGTCAAAATTATTTGAGCCCTCAATTCTTTGTTTTGATAGTAAAAAACAAGGATGCTATTAGGAAGTGTGAAAATTTGTTAGAAAGTGATGAAAGTGCAATATTGGGATCTGATATGGATGAAATTGAGGTTTCAAGTGAAGCTGAATTAGAGAAGTCCATGCAGTGTTACCGCTGTTTGGAAATAGTCCTACAACATGGACCGGAGTGGTTTTACTCAAGTGGCTTCTCTTTACATAGAAATGGATTCATCATTCGATGAATTTTGTTGATGCAGATGTTTCAATGGGTGTGGATATGAGGTACATTGAAGAAACACAAACATTGAGGGTATGTGTGCAGCCTTGAGGTGAGTGAAACTCTGTGTGCATACAAATGACTAACTTTAGTTATGCGGGGTGACCTTCACTTGCTCTACACGGACCATGCCGTTCAGGGCAGTATAGTTAGCTTCGAAGTGGTTTTTAAGTATAAATTCTGGAGGAATATCAAAAAAGGTGGACATTGATATATTA
>JAMKCH010008002.1:0-29632 GCA_023653785.1 Ophioderma brevispina
TGTTGTATATTTTGGTTGCCATGGCAACCTTTTGAATGAATGGTGTGACTTGAATTTTATTTCATACAAGTCACAATTTTGCCAAACATATTATGTTGCAAATATGAAATCTGTAGCACATTGTATGGATGTAGGGTACAACAAACATGCGAAAATTGATTAAAAATGGGCTAAATTGGTCATTTTTTCGGTATATTGGTTGCCATGGCAACCTTTTAAAATGTTGTTGACTTTGAATTTTATTTCATCCAAGTCACCAAATTGCCCAAACATTTTATGTTGCAAATATGGAAGTCGGTGCATTAAAGGATTGTTTGAGTTAAAAAAAGGAAATAAAATAAATTTAATGCTGCTAGAAATATTTTTTTTTTTTTTTTCTATTGTTTCTCTTTTGTCATCAATGGTGCCATGTACTATCACTATCTAAATAGTAAAACACCATAGACTAATTTCAGGAAAAGGCCGGAAAATAAAAATAATTCAAAAAATCTGTTAACTCTTGAACGCTTATACCAATATTCTAATTTTTTTAAAAATTTTTTTTCATATTTTTGCTGATCGATCTAAATAAAACCCAGTCAAATTCATGCAGATAAAAATTCTGGTTATTGATATGCCTACTATTAATCAGAGGGTCATGACAATTGGCCCTTGCTTAGAGAGAATGTGTAACTATCTGCAAAATCACACTAGAGAATACTTAAGATAATTCCAAGGTGTGAAGTGATTCTGACTGTTAGGAAGCTATAGTTGGGCAGTAGACAGTGACAGCATCCCAGAAGGAGGGCACTCACATATGAAAATACTACTGGGTTCATGTAAAGGGTAGATTTTGTGTAAAAAGAATGTATTCATTTCAACAAAGGCCAGGTTGTCGGCGGCTAAATCATCACCCTGTCGGCGGTCTAATGAATCCCGGAGGGTAGCTGTTACCGTGAACCCTAAAACGAAGATCTACTACAAGAGCGTCGGCTCTGCGAGACTAATGGCGGCCCCCCATCCAGCACATTGACGCCAGGAACGGCATCCGGTCAATTATGTTTTGCTCCAAAAATCCACACACACAGCAGTATTGGCTGTGAAATGCGAGGTGAATCCGGCCACCCCCCCCATTAGCGGGGAACCCAAACCAGATTTAAAATTCTAGTTTACTATTAGTCTACTACCTCGTATTAAGCCACCCCGCCACTCAAGTACGTAAAAGTGATCAATTTTCGCGTGTGTAATTTTTCCATTTTCAGCGGATTTAAACATTTTGTTTTTTTTTAAATTCGCTCTTTTCAGCTTATCCTACATAGACCTACACACAAAATAAAACATTTTCGCGGGTTTTAATTTCGCGCTAGCTCAGACAGCACGCGGGGGAAAAGCACGAAAATTATGTTGTAGCGCGAAATTTCCACTTTACATATATTTTTGTCATTTTTCCATATATGTTGCTTATTCTTTTGCTTTTTTGTTTATTTAAAACAAAACAAAAATAATCACAATTTTTTGTTGTAATATTCACAACTTTGTTGTGTACAAAAGCATTAATGGTCCCCTAACGAGCACAAAATTCAGCGTGAAATAGCTAGGTTACATCATTTTTAAAGCAAGAATTAATACATACAATGTCATTTGCGTCTATGTAAAGGATTAATGAACAAAGCATGAGTTCACTTTTTTATGCTGATTACTCCCCGAATACTTCCTACATTAGTGACGTGGCCCATAATTATAACTCACCGTAACTCTTTGAAAGAACCTACAGCATTATGGCATTGCGACAATCTGAACCATAAACTTAACTCAACGTAACTATTTGTTAATGAACCTAACACCGTCATATGGTCAATTGCGACACATCTGTGAACCCATAACTCTAACTCACCGTAACTCTTGTAGGAACATAACACAGGCATAGCGGCAGTTGTGACACATCTGAACCCATAACTCTACTCACCGTAAAACTCTTTGTAACGAACCTAACACAGTACTATGGGCAGTTGTGACACATATGAACCCATAACTCAATCACCGTAACTCTTTGTAACGAACTAACACAGTTTCATATGGGCAGTTGTTGCACATCTGAACCCATAACTCTAACCTCACCGTTAACTCTTTGTAATGAACATAACACGTTCAATGGGCAGTTTGCGACACACTGAATTCTCAAATAGAATTTCCAATAGTTCGAATTAGAAGCTTGGGCTGGTTATGTTGTGTGACATTTTCCCTCGTAATTTGGCACTGAAAAGAAAAAGAAATGAGATAAGAATGAGAAAAAATGAGTTATCACAAACCTGTACACAAGGCATCAAAGGTGGTATTATTCTACCCCCTGGTATATCCAATATCATGCCGTAGGCAGGATTTCGCCACCCCCGGAGGTGCAGGATCCTGGGGAAGGTCCAAAGTACAACAGCAGGGGGTCCAGGGGCAGCTTAAAGAAACATGAGAACATTTCCAGAAAGAAGCGCCCCCATTTTTTTTTAACCCTGGTTTTTGCATATTTGGAATGCTTACCAATGTATTAGATCACGCCTGAAGTGAACAAGCCGGATACGCTGTCTTTATGTAATAAGATGAGCAATTTCTGTCGTGCACGACAGAAATTAAAGAGACACTGGCACATTTGAAAAATAGTGCGCCCTCAAGATTTTTCAAAATCGATATTTTTGCATGGTTGTAAGGCTTTTATATACAAAAGCCCTCACCCGAAATAATTAAGACCAAATCAGCTTCCTTATGGGTAAACAGAACGATTTTATAATTTAGCGTCGCCGGCGACGTTAAATTCAGCAGGCGATGAAAATGGCGTTTAACACAAGAACACGCACGCCGTATGCATGTTTCCCACGCTATGCACACCGTTTGATCGGTCTATAACCTTTGTGGTTTTAATATCAGTGAGTATGAGTCAAAAATATTCAGGTAATATAAACATTTGTTGATTAAAGTTAAAAGTTGGCCTACAAATTACCTGGATGTCTTTATCCTCATATCAATGTCCCTATCTGTTTTGGGGTATGTTATTTTTATGTGTAAAATATATCTCTGTTCTTCCAATGGCCTAGACTATCATTTGAGAGCAAATTGAAGAAATTTCATATTTTGTGAAAATGTGCCAGTGCCGCTTTAAAAGCATGATTTTCTATAGGGACATTACGATAGCCGGCAAGTTCAAAACATGGTTTTCCGGTTTTCTTGTGTACTTGTTTGTCCAATAAACTTTCGAAACGTTCTCAGTAGGTGGTCTACGACTGATCTAGTCTGATTTGGAGAGAAATTTGTATCCTAAAAAAAATCTCCTGTCACTTTAAGGTCCCCCGACGGGTCCAGGAGCAGAGTCCTGATGGGGGTTCTAGTTGGTGAAGTCCCCGTAAGAATATGCATTTTTTTTTTTGCAATTTGATCCTTATTTCAATATTAATGCCCTCTCCTTTTCTCCACACCCCTGGCTATGCGTATGAATATGGAACAAACTTTTATGTGAGTGCAAATCCAATCTATAAACATTCTATGTTCCAGTTTAGGGAATGTGGGGAGTTGTTGCAAGGGAAAAGATATCCTTTGAAGATGAAAGGAATGGTGTATAAGAGTTGTGTGAGATCAGTGATGCTGTATGGGAGTGAGACGTGGTGTCTGAGCGAAAATGAGATGGGGATTTTGAGGAGGACAGAGAGAGCAATGATGAGAGCGATGTGTGGTGTGAAGTTGATGGACAGGATGAAGACTGAGGACTTGATGCAGATGTTGGGTTTGGAAGAGGCGGTGGACCGGTTGGCGAAGGCGAATAGTGTACGTTGGTATGGGCATGTGTTGAGGAAGGATGACAAGCATGTGTTAAGAAGGGCTTTTGAGTTTGAGGTGGGAGGTTTGAGGAGGAGGGGACGTCCAAAGAGGACATGGAGGAAACAAGTGGAGGAGGAGAGTAGGAGGGTTGGGTTGAGGATGGAGGATGCATTGAATCGGGTGAAATGGAAGGATGGAGTCAGGGCGGTTGCTGCGAATGTGAGGTGAATCCGGCCACCCCCGTGGACGGGGATAAAACCGGATTTAAAACTTTGGTTTAGTAGTAGTAGTAGTAAAGACCCCCCAAAAAGTAACGCAGCATGTCTAAATACCCTCATAAGTTACAAACCATTGGTCTATGCACGGAAACATAAAATGATATCAATAGTCTCGTTTTCTTTTGCAAATTTTGACACCTTTCTTGCTCCATTGTGATCAATATAGCCAACACAAGGTCCATTTTATGAAAATGTGTCACATTTTCAAAGTTGCATCTGAAGACATTATTACAAGGTTACAATACACAACCATGCATTAAGTGACACGCGCTTCACGGGAAGAATGCGATCTTTCACTGAATGGCAATCAATATGGCTATACCTTTTATTGCAACTTTTAAAAAGGGAGAGATTTTCTTATAATGGGTATTGTGTTGGCAATATTGATCGCAATGGGGCAAGAAGGGTATCAAAATTTACGGAAGAAAACGAACTATTGATATAATTTTATGTTTTCATGCAAAGACCAATGGTTTGTAACCTATGGGTGTATTTAGACATGCTGCGTTACTTTTTTGGGGTCTTTAGTAGTTTGTTACAATTAAAATTGAACTTCATTTTCGTATGTTTTTCACAAGTGAAAAAAGACATTTTTGGTACTGTTTATTTTGACTGAAAACAACAACAAACAAATAAACAGAAGGAAATGGTAACTCATAGTCCGGGACTGGACCCCTGATATTTTGGGACTAGCTGCACTCACTTAAAGGGATTAGCAGCAATTTACTAATCAGAAACATCGAAAAAATCATCAAAATTCATACTTTTATATTTTTGTTACTGGCATGGATATGCGAACAAAACCTGCAAGTGGTTGGCTTGAAATCCGTGTATTAAAGACAAGGCAGTACTTTGTTTTCGGATTCTGTAATTTCTATACGTGCATATCAAAATTCTAGACTTGAGATAAACCAGAGCATCCCGAGCATCAATGATTGCAGTGGCCTATTAATGCTTTTATTTAAAGTTAAATTTTGCTCATAAAAAATAGCTCCCCTCCCCGCTCCGCCCCTGCTGCACCGACCCCTCCCCAATGAAGGCCACCAAAGGTGAATGAGGTCACCAAGGTCACTGAAGACCACAAAGATCACCTCACCCGGCCTCCCAAATGCACCTTACCCTTCCCCCTCCCCGAGCAACCCACCCTGAACATCTCACGAAGCACCCAACCCCTCCCGACGCCAACTCCACCACCCTCCCAACACCCGAACCTGCCCCCAAAACACCACCCTGTTCCCTCCTAAACACTCCACCCTTCACTTCCCCATCCCCACCCTCCCCCTCCCCAACACCACCCTTTCCCCAACACTCGCACACCTTCCTCCCTCCTTAACACCCCAGCCTTCCCATGACATGGGGTCACTGAGGTTCAGGGGATCACTGAGGTTCATGGGGGCACTGAAGTCAAAGGGGTCACCGAGGCCACAAATGGGGTCACCGGTCATTGGGGTCACCAAGGTCACATGGGGTAACAGGTCACATGGGTTCACCAAGGTCACATGGGGTCACCAGGTCACATGGGGTCACCAAGAGTCAGATGGGGTCAACAAGGTCCCATGGGGTCAACAAGGTCACATGGCATCACCAAGGTCACATGGGGTCACCCAGGTCAAAGGGGTCACTAAGGTCACATGAGGAGCCACCATGGTCACAGGAGGGCAATCCACCATGTCTACCCTGATGCACCCTCCCCGTTCCTGTGATGCACCCGAACCCTCCCCAATGAATGGCACAAACGGTGACATTGAGGTTACCAATGCACATGAGGTCACAAAGATAACCAACCCCTCTCCCCGATGCAACCCTCCCCAACAACTATCTACCACGCACACTCCCAACCGATATACCATTGCCCCCTCACCAACTATCTACCATGCCCCCTCACCAATGCACCTTACCGTCCCCTTCCCCGATGCACCCGATCGACCCCTCACCGACGCACGACCCTCACCGATGCACTCAAACCCTACCGACGCCACTCCACCTCCCAAAACCCTAACCTGTCCCCAAAACACCACCCTGTTCCCTCCTGAGAAAACCCACCCTTCACTTCCCCTCCCCACCACCCCTTTCCCACAAACCCCACCCTTTCCTCCCCTGCCCATGAAATGGGTCACTGAGGTCACTGGGATCAACGAGGTCAGGTCACATGGGATCACCAAGGTCAAATGGGATGACAAGGTCACTGGGTCACCAAGGGCACCTGAGGTCACAAAGGTCACCTGGGGTCACCAATGGTCACCTGGGGTCACCAAGGGTGCGCATGGGGTCCCAAGGTCAAATGGGTCACCAAGGTCACAGGGTCAACAAGGTCACATGGGGTCACCAAAGTCACATGAGCGTCACACAAAGTCATCCCACCCATCCACTACCTGATGCACCCGACCCCTCCCCAATGAATAGCACCAAAGGTGACATGAAGTCACAAAGATCACTTACCCCCTCCCCGATTGCCACCCTCCCCAAATATCTATCACGCCCCATACCCAATGCAACTTACTTTTCACCCTCCCCGTGTGCACCCCACCATGGCCAATCATACCCCTCCCACCGCACTCCACCTCCCAACACCCCAAACTTCCCCCAACACTCCCAAAACTGTCCTCCAAACACCCCACCCTTCATCCCCTACCCCAACAAGGGTTACATATTTGACTGACATGAGGTACAAAGGTCCATGAGGGCACCAATTTGTAAAAAGAGATCACCAACATGTCATCCACCCGGCCCCCTCATTTGTACCAAGTACATCATCGTGAGCCCTTACAGAATTCTGCATGCAATATACTATAAGTACTAAACGCTTGAATAGATATTTCCCGATGAAGGTGGGTGGTACTCATTTTCAAACAAATTGTGTTTTGCATTATTAATAATGCCTGTCCATTTCTCGAATCATTTTCTGAATGACCTGACCCCCATACAAAAGATATTAATTGCAGATCAGTAAGACGGAGAAAATCTTCAGTAGCATTGTTCGTGTTATATTTAGTTAACTCCCAAGTATTTAAAGAATTAGCTGCTCATTTTACGCCTATAAATTTTATAATCGGCGGGCGTACCACGATGCCACAAAAAGCAAAAATGAATACGGAACAATCCACTGACCATACAAAATGAAAAAGATAAGCCTAATTCCTCTAATAAACAGTGTAGCAAAACACGTGCGAGCAGGTGCGGGGAAAAAAAAACAAATGGAGAATATGGGTAAGCTCCTTCCCGGTGAATCTTGCCATCCTAGCGGGAAAATGAGGGGGGAGAGAAAGAAAAATAAATGACAACCGAGAGAGAAAATATACAAAATAAAAGGATAATAAAATTGAAAGTACGAGCGTTTTTTCTCCAAAAATTAATGGTGCGAAAAATAATATAAATAAATGAATTCCCGAAATGTCGCGTGGGGTTCCAATTTCACAGATGATTAAAACGGTCTGGGAAATTCCCAAAGCCAGTCTAACTTTCAACTATACTGATCTTTCATGACTTTTTCAGTCATGACCACAGGTAATCACGTCACCCACCTGTAATTTCTGATCACAAATTTGCAATACCGCGAAATTTCTAAACTGAGAGTTCTAACAAACATTTGTTTGTGTCAAATATCACCTCGTGGGCCTTGCCGTCGGGGTTCGGCGTTGGTCATTTTGTACAGCTTTTTTCAGCTAAAATGACGTATTTTGTTAGCAATAAAAACACATGATTTTATTTCGATTTCAAATACATAGTCATTTCTAAAATGATTTTTTATTTCGATATTCAAATACTATGTTAGTCATTTACTAAAATGATTTTTAAAAATAATTCTGACTTAATTACCGTTGTTTTTTTTGTTTACTTGCAATTCACTATGAATGGAAGCTAAGTTAACTTTGTTGTTTGGTTGTGATCCATTTAATACATGGGGGCGAGGTTATGTCACGTTGCATGGTCCGCTCACGGCCATATGAAATGTGTAATTTGTATGTTAAATAAATATTGAAAAGAGATTTTTTGTACTAGAAAAATACACAAAAACTATGAAAATTGATTTCTGTCGATTGTGTTTTGTATTCACGAAATTGAAGGGGATCATAAAGGGTTCTGACTGAGTCCAAGAGTGAGAACTGTACGGGAAACCCGGCATGCGCTTCACCTCTTGGTCACAACAATTAGACCCTGGAAAATAATATTGTGGCGGGCCAAGATCGTTTTTGTTGACCTGGGAGGTTGAACTGGGGAAAAGCAATACGATCGAATTGTGAAAGTTGCAAAGGGACATTCCCAGCTGGTCGGTCGACGTTGTGTAAGATTGATTATCTTTAATTTTTGTCGTGCCTTTATTGATCGCGGGTGTGTTAATAGGTATTTTAAAACTTGTAAAGAATATGGGTCAAGTAATTACTTTTTTTCTGATTAATATAGTGACTGTTTGGGAGTAAACTTCAGTAAACCAATAAACCATTAGCTGATAATTGGACTTGCCCGAACAACAATATCCTGTAAGGGCAAAAAAAAAAAAAAAAAAGTCAGTGAAGAGAATGCTGAAGCACACAGGCTTCAAACTTACGTAACACATTGCGTATATGTTCAACTGATTCAAAATTTAGTGGTGGTGTAAAATGTCAGCTTTTTGATAGGTAGGATAATCGCACTTGCTGAGATTAATTCATGATTTGTTTCGTTAACAACATAGCATATAAAGTTTAATCTCGCCAAATAACAATGAATAGTACTCATTAGAATTAGTTACCGATGGCATAATTGTCTCTCATAAATTTTGTGGGATTTATTTTCAACAACTGTCAAAAAATGATGTGGGCCACTTACGCTTGTGTGATCATAGCCAACACGGGACACCCGGCTGCGTGTCAACGGTCTCGTGATAATCAAGGGAAATCCCAAGGAGTGTAAACAGTGTGTAGTTCAGAATATTTTAATTAGCACTATCTCTATGCCTGGAATGCTTTACACTGGATCAAACTTTGGATATTTTGAGGGTTTCTATCATTGAAATATGTCATTAAAAGTGACTATGATATATACTATATACTGATACTAAATAATATACCAGCCCCCCTGACACAACACAAAAGCATTTTTGGCTCGACAGAGGCAGGACTTTTATTAGGAACCACAGTAAGTTGCATGGGCAGGCAGAGATCTGAGCCAAGGGCCGGGGGTCATAAAGGCACATTCTAAAACACAACAAAATCACTCGGGCGCAAGGACAGGACACAATAGCCCGCAAATCCAACCACGTTCCCACGTAACTCAGGTACTGATATCGATAACAAACCCCGCCCTCACAAAATTCTCGATCTCAATATGACGAAGTAATCGGATCACAATGCGAATTTTTTATAACACTGAAAATCAGCTTCCCTCCCGCCCGGCAACAAACACCTTCCAAAATGACTTTACCCACCAAAATTTCAAATCCATTTCCATGAGTTTTCATCCATAAGAGCACACACAGCTTGCAAACTGGTTTTCAGGAGCAAATCAGCAGCCATAAAACTAGTAGGCGTTACAACAGGGCAATCGGCAAATTCTTCCACGCGATGGCAAAGGTTCTATTAATTACATTAATAACCCAAAAAGTCCTTTCCCGGGGAATATCCCAGATTTTCATTGTGATATGTGCACCATGATCAATACAGTTTGTTGACCTCAACACAAAAAATTATTTATCTTTGGTTATTCTGTACTGGTGTAACCACAATCAGCTGTTTAGTGCAGATTTTGAAACGCCGTCGCTGTATGACAAATTTCCTCAAATACTTCATTTTTTCACTATTTGGTGGTTTATTTAGGTACATTTAAAGTAGTTATATGGAATTGTGCACACTTATCCCTGATTTACAAGTTCAAAAAATGCATTTCCACATTTTTTAGATTCTCTCGCATTATCGCTGCTAATCCCTTTAAGTACTAGAAAGTTGAAGTAATGTTCTTAGATACAACCTGTCCATATATATTGTTTTTGGATAATAAAAATTCTGAAATGAGGGCAAAAGATTTGCAGATAGGTCAAATTTTGGGCAATTTTTTTAGGGGTAGGGGTAACAGTTTAGAGCACACTTTCAACAAAACATGAACACAAGTCCTAAAATTGTTATCTTGAGTAAATTAAAAGGTTTTATATTGGGTCCTATTTAGCAGTCATAAGGCCAAAAAAAAATTTGTCTCAGAAGAAATGTGAAAAATCACAATGCAAAATATATATTTTTTTTTTAGAAAATGCAAAATGCACAATTTTTTGTATCGCATTTTCGACCCACTTTTCTCATTTTTTCTGCTGCTTTGCCAAATTTTCATTTTTTTTCTGAAAATTAATAAAAAAATCTTTCAAGGGAGCAAAAACCTACAAAAAATGTGGCTAAAACATCCAATTTTAAACAAAATGCACGCAGCTTTCTGAGATGAACTGGTTTTTCTTGGACTAACCATGTTTTGATGTCAATAATCCAGAAATTAAGTGACAGACTTCGGTAAGCTGTCATAAATTCAGCATGGAGGCCATGATTTTTCAACACAATAGACCATTTGCACGATCCCCGTAATGCATTTCGTATTTTGCCCATTTCAATCTGGGAATTTGTACCAGAGTTCATGTGTTAAAAAAAATGTTGTTGTTCGTTAGCGTTTGCGAACAGTGCCTAAAATTACAATACAAAGTACCTTTCATGTGAATTAATCTTACAAAAAGTAGAAGAATATATAATGAACAAAAACAATTCAAGGCACTGGTGTTGAAATTCACGACAAAAAAGTGATATTTTCGATCGTTACTGTGATATACTTGTCACCTGCCGGACGATTACAAACTATAGTGCAACGTCACAGATAGGTGAAGTTTTCTGTATTATCTTACGCTTAACCGTATGTTTTTAGCCAACCTTGAGGCGTACAAGTTCACGGGGATGGAAAATGGAACAATTATGAGATGCATTAGGGGATAGTGCAAATGGTATATTAATTTCAAAGTTTCTCTTTTTTTATTGCCCGCTCCGCCCCACCTCCCCCCCCCCCCCCCAAGAAAAATCAGGATACTGTTAGATTAGTACACTGCCTTGCGGACAGTACAGGTGATATACTCTATCGATCTAAGTTTGGGGGGACGTCAACTGCGCCGTGTTAGGTTTTGATTGAGAAACGCAGCGACGACTTGGAATTGAAGCATTTACGCACGCGACAAAGGCAGCGCAATCCAACTCTAAAGTGATTGCAAAGTCGCGTCATGAGTCAACCCCAAAAATCAATACCGAACAAAAGTATACATGACTTACTTTTTCAGTACTTCTGCAGTGGTTCTGTGTACATTTGTTCAGTCTTTTTAACGTCCTCTAATTGCCTGAAATAAAGTGTTCCACAAATCAATATTAGTACAGCAGTCATGATAGGGAAAATCTGTGGTATGAAACCGAAACTTAGACATAATAAAATCCACATTTCAACTCGACATTTAAAAAATTTTTTAATCGAAGGGCAGTTGTATGCAACTGTCAAGGCAAATCATTAAAAAAAAAAATGTTCGTTGTGTTTGATACAATGACCATCATTTACGGGAAAGCCTGACCAACTGGTAGGGGATAGCCATGGTGCTGGAGTCCTGGTGGGCCACTGGCGGAGATATTATCAGGTTCTTAATTCTGGATTTAATTTAGGGATTCAAATGTAACCGAGTGGATCATCACAAATCAACGATACATCCACGCGTCTGCGTATAAAACAAGCCTACGGGAATAAAAATGATGCAGACTCATGGATGCAGAGTTTTTGATTTGTGATGTAACCATCTGTAACATGTTTCTCCCTTTCATAAGCAACGAAAATCCGAATGAAAACTTATTTAATTATCGTGTATGAGGAACAAATTAATTATCACTTAACTGTTCCCATTTAACAAAAATTTTCCTATTAAATTTCAGGCAAAAAGGAAATGAATGTTTTTAATAACTGAAATAAAAAACAAACGTTTTGGTTTGTGGCTTTAACAGTTTGCACCTGGTGTCCTTGCGTGTACTCTCGGATTTCTAACGTGACGAACAGCGCGCCGACTTAAGCATACCGCGTAAATGCCCTTCCGTGAACATTGCGCCGGGCGTGACATACTAATCTGGCATATCAACTGTTGTTGATATTGAATCAACAACGGAACGCTCCTGCACAAGGAGATTATTGTTGAACTGCATAAGGAACTATTGGATTACATAGAAATTCTCATTCTCTCCCCATATGCATGGTTGCATTGGACTTGAGCATCCCCTGTCCTCTGGTCCATACAGAGTATATACCTGTACAGGCATATCACAGTTTGAAAGAGTTGAGTGATTAACCATCTGCCTGTCCCAATCTGTCACAGTTTTTGACCCAACAACAAGGTTTACAGAGTATATAAGCACTATTTTGATTGGTTATGTCAGAGCGCTAGGCTATCTCATTTGTGTCCTGTAATGAGCAATCAGAGTGGTTAAGACTGTTGATGCCACAATATACCAAACAACATAGATGGAATTGTTAGGAAATGGCTTTGTCTAGAAACTAGCAGAAAAATGCACTTCAGAAGTGCTTCAAAATTTTAGACAAGGACTCTATGGGACGGTATTATATTTTTTTTTTTTTAATCTAAATAGCATTTCGATACCACAGAAATTTCTTAATTAATTAACAAGTTCAAACACTTTACCATATACACTGTTATCAGTACAGGCACACAAGTGCTTGATTTGTAACAAGAAAGCCTTCTCTTTTAATCAAAAAAAATACAGAGATCTTCTCACAATAATGTTCCCAAGTAAAAAACAACATACACATCTTTGACTGAAATGGTATGACCCAAGTTATGTGGGTTCAATGTGGACAAAAAATTTCAAACATTGTTTTTGGTGCCTTGTTGAGCTTCTTTTGGTCTTTGGAGCAGTTTTCTTGTCAGTTAAAGCGAATTTCTCATTCA
This sequence comes from Ophioderma brevispina, assembly GCA_023653785.1. NCBI lineage: Eukaryota > Metazoa > Echinodermata > Ophiuroidea > Amphilepidida > Ophiodermatidae > Ophioderma > Ophioderma brevispina. Next base: position 12,994 of record JAMKCH010008002.1, read on the forward strand.
AATTGTTTTTAAAAGAAGGGGGCTTCCTACGACCACTGGACTCTAACCCCTCCCCATCCACCTCCCTCCCCCTCATCAGGCCGCTTCAACTAGGAACTGGACTCAACAAATTTGTAATGCATCAATGGCAAAGAATACTATACGACCTCCAGGATACTATGGCCCGATTTCAATTGCCTTTGACCCTTTGACGATGGCTCACGAGCGGGTCGCTGTGGAACTCTTTTTCACTTTTCATTGATGCCTACAAGATGGCTTAGCTAGATATGTCAATTAAGCTTCTTTATATTTTACCCCTGATGACCCCATTTTGACCTGTGACCCCATATTGTCACATAAAGTACTAAAGTTTATTTCCCATGGTTCTTGTGAATACATTTTACGCCATATATCTACTTTGGTTGTTGAGTTATAGCGTTTTTGCATATTACTTAGCTCATTTGCATATCTTGCATGCGACCCCTGGGGCCAATATCTGTCCATACCGATTCGTCTCGAATTATCCGCAACTTTTGCACAGACATCACCTATCCAAGTGTTATTGATTTTGGGATATATCATTTTTGCATTTACGGCCGCCATTTTTGAATGTTAATGATTTCCATATTCATTCTGTGTAACAATCTGTATACACTGACCATAGACGATTCTCATGCGGAACTTTCGTATGTAGCCCACCTAATCTGTAGAAGAAGAGGCTTCGAAAATTTTTAGTTTTTCACCTCTAGTGACCCCTACTAGAGGTCAAAGGTCAAACGAGTACGACCCCCGATGTAGCTTTTGGTCCGGTGTTTCTTATGACCCGATTTTGGTAACTATCGGCCCAGCCGTTTGGCCGAAGAAGGTGAACTAGAGGCAAATTGTGGTCGAAGCGAGCACGACCCTAGCCGTGGGGATAACATGACCTTGACCACATCGGAGCACAAATTTGTTAAGAGTCTTAGCTGCTTCATATGCATGGGTCCGTGACCATGGTACGTTGCAAATGACAGATATTAATTTTTGAAGATTTTCCACATTAAAGAACCGAAAGTCTCCCACTTTAATGACCTTTGACTCCCATGCTGAGCACAACTTTGGTGAAGGGTCTCACCTGCTTCAATGCATTATTCCCTTGAACATGCTACCTTGCAATGACAATTTGTTTTTTTGAAGATTTTTCACATTAAACGGAAGTGCCCCTTTAATTGACTTTGACCCCCATGTTAGAGCACAACCTTTGGTGAAGGGTCTCAAGCTGAGCTGCCATATGCACGAGTCACATGACCATGCTACGTTGCTATAGCAAATTGAATTCTTTGAAATTCAGACCGGAAGTGTCCCCCTTAATGACCCCTTAATGACTTCGTCAAATTCTGTGTACACCCCATCGGGGTCTTGGGTCAGCGGTTCTTCGGAACAAGTCTTTGATTATAGCATTGATTTGTGGAACAAGAAGGGAATTTATAGATTTTTTTTAATTTATAGTATTTTTTGCCCACATGACCTTTGACCCCAATCTGCGTACACACCGTTGGGGTCTTGGTTCAGTGTTCTCTGATAACATCTGGTGGATTATGGCACTATTCTGTGTCAGAAAAAGGCTTTTATAGAGTTTCGTAAATTTTTCCACGAATGGCCCCTTTAATTGGCCCACGTGACTTTGACCCAAATCTGTGTAACACAAACCCTATAGGGGTTTGGGTCAGTGGTTCTTCGAACATTTTGTGCAATCGGATAAACCGTTTGGTACTAATGGCATTTTGCAATGTTGCGTCATAAGAAAGAAGAAACTAGAGACATTGTGTGCTCAAAGAGCACGACCTTAGTCGTGGGAATTTTTTGCGCATTTTGGTATTTGACATTTGACCCTTACCCATTGGACATAACAGGGTCACTGTAGACTTTTATTTCATCTTTGTTAATCCCTACAAGTTTGCTAGAATAATGGGTATTTTTGCAATATGGGCAATTTGATATTTGGTATATTTTGACCTTTACCCTAACCGATGGGTCACCGACGGGGTCACTGTTTGACCTTCTTTTTTTCATAATTCATCACGATTGCATATAGATTAGTCAATTAAGCTTCTTTCCGATTTGAGGCCATAGATGACCCCATTTGACCTTTTGAACCCCCATGTTGTGAGCACGGATATTAGAGCTTTATCCAGTGGTTCTGGTGACCAAATTATGACATTTATAACTAATTTGGTTGAGATTTGTGTTTTTTGCATATTAATTAGCTCATTTGCATATCTACGATGACCTTTGGAGCCATATTCTGTCATAATGATTTGTCTCACATTATCCTCCCTTTTGCACAGACATCACTATCCAAGTCTTATCGTTTTGTGTGAGTTATAGATTTTTGCATACTAGTTAGATATGGCCGCCATTTTGAATGTTTGACTCCGATCGTTTATCTGTGACATCCTGTATGAAGGTATGGTCTAAGGATCTTGTGAAGTCAATTTGGAATCTATAGCTTGTTGTCCTGTAGGACAAGTAGGCTTTTGAAGATTTTTAAACAAAAGGCTGCTTTACTTCCGGTTACGTGACATTTGACCCCCAATCGGAGTCAACCCCTTATGAACTTGGGGTCAGGCGCGGTCTTCTGACCACACTTTGTTGATATGGGATTAACCGTTTGGTACTAGTAGTGATTCTAAGGAGCATTGGAAAAGAAAAAGAAGAAGAATCGGAAGAGAAAGAAAGATATGACTGGAATACAGGACTTTAGTCGTTGCACGAAAACCTAAGGTAAGAAAACGCACAAAAACAGGACCTAGCCGTGCTTTGCACACGCTAGGTAAAAGCGATGGTATTATAGGAGAAGAAAAATAAACAGCACCAGCAGAATAATATGCCCCGTAAGACCGTGCCTAGTAATTGGTCTCATTTTTGCAATAATCATTGTCCATTGCAAAGAAAGTGGTGTCATTTTGTATAAGCTTCACTCAACTTGAGCTGAACAAATGGAATTGAACATCTGGCTCTATTTTGCCAATAGAGTATTTTTCATTACTAATCTCAAATATTGACTTCCATCTATACGCTTGACATCCCTTCTTAAGCGGTAATTCCAACAGAACACTTATGTCCAAATACCCTCATATCTTTGTTTTTTTTTTGCCTTCATTTTCTTTTTTTTCTTTGAAGTACATGAAATCAAGATGCCAACTTGATAATTATACCCTCAAACCTTTGTGAATCCATGAATACCGCATTTAACCTCATTTTGCCTTCAATTTTTGTTAAGTAGCAATAAGGATTCCAGTAAGATTACCATGTATGAACTGCGAATCTTCTTCTTCTGGAATTTGTGTTGGAACACAACCATCACTTCAACTATACGAAACAACATACAAACACAAAGACAAACTGCAACATGCAAAACATACAGCAGTAAACATAGTCAACATTGTGGGTGGGGAGTCCTGTGAGGTTTTCCTGCCAAATGGTCTTGTGGATGAGGTCACTGCAGAACTTCAAAGTTCAAAATTTAAAAATAGGAACCTTGTCCTATATAGGTATTCCAATTTTTTTTGGCTAATAAGAGAACATGGTCCAAGTAATTCACAAAAGCAATATGCATTTAATTGCAAAGGATTCATGTAATTAGCGTGAACTGCACTCAACAGAGAATAAGTGAACCCTGATGACTTTGCCCTTCAACATCTGTACCTAAGTCTCCTTGGTTTCAAAACTACACTATGACTAAAAACTCATTCCCTTGGCACAGTTCATAGATTTCATTCACCAATGGATGTAGAAAATACACCCCCTGGTTTTTCGGTATATAGGATGATACCCAGAACACAAAAGGTCAGTTCATGTCAATTATGTACAAGTACAACCCACGGACTGGGCCCTTGGTGGATAACATATTGTAAAACTCAAGTGATAAGCATATCATGTACAACCCAATCAATCACTGCACTAAAATGCTAGATGGTAAAGGGCCCCCATTTTGTGATCCATAACGTGTCCCCCCCCTGCGACGTACCCTAAAAAAAAAGTTGAGATTTTATATCATCTGAACCGTTAGGCCTTAGTAATCCATGTGTACCTAATCTTACGTGCAAATTCGGTTAGCATCTGTAAGAAATTGGGACCATTTTGTATTTTTGGTCCGTAAAGGACAACGGCCAGAACTTACAGCACAGTTGCCTATGGACCATGGGGAACAAGCAATTGATCATAACACCAAAACCGCAGAGATCGGGATTCAACAGGATTTTGTAAGATTAAGCTTTTCTTAAGGATATCTTGTGAAACAATGAATAAAGCAGGTGGTGCTGGATCACAAATGCCGTTAACCAGTGTATAATTATGTACAATAGTACCTTAATGACACCTAAATGAGTTTTTATGTTAACATCTGTACCCCATAAGCATCTGTTTCAATAAATAAGCATACCAAGTAGTAACCTTAGATAAGCATAGACAATCACATTCTCCAGGGGTGGCAAAACCAATTCACGGTATCCAAAACTCTTTCATGAGCATATGCATTCATTATCAGGTTTTGGTCATTATCATATTTGGTTTACATATCATTGCAGTTGGGGGATGTATCATGATTATTAACATATAGGCGGGTCCCCGGGTTTCGCGGTCCCCGGGTTTCGCGATCACCTGGGTTTCGCGATCAAACATAAAAGTTTCGCATCAACATCGACAACACCTCCAAGTTTCATGTCCAACACCAACGTTACCTCATTTGACCTTGAATGACACTAACAGACTTGTTTTGACCTTAAAATTTTCGGCATCAACAATCGACCCCACCCACCAAGTTTCGTCTGGATACACCAAAGTTACCCCTGTTGACTTCTTATGACCTTGAATGACCCATAATGACATTGTCGTGACCTGTAAAATTTTTGGCATCAAAAAATCGACCCCAACCTCCAAGTTTCATTCCAACAGAACCATTGTTTACCCCCATTTGACCTCATTTGAGACCTTGAATGACCCTGAATGACCCCTGATGACCTTTAATCCCCCAACCAATTACAACCGGTCTTCGGACGGTCCAGAGGCACCCACCCACCAAGATTTCAGGAAAGTGCGACCCTCGGTCTCCGAGAAACCACGTTTAAAACCTCATTTGACCTTGAATGACCCCTTTGACCTTGTTTGTGACCTTCAAATTTTCGGCAATCAAAATCGACCCCACCTTCCAAGTTTCATATCCATACACCAATGTTTAACCCCATTTGCACCTTTTTGACCTTGGAATGACCTCCGATGACCTTGATCCACTAACCAATACAAACTCCGTCTTCGGAAGGTCCGGGGCAACCCACCCACCAATTTTCCAGGAACCGTGCGACCATCGTCCTCCGAGAAAATAGACGCGGTCTACACACAATACAGATAACAGACAGACAGACAGACCACCTGGTAGTAATATATAGATTAACATATCTATCTTAGATTGACTAATCAAATTAAAACAACTCACACCCCCCACTAATTTGTCCTAAATTTCTCCTTTCTGAGGCAAAATTAACAATGGTCACTGTAAAGTTTTTCAAGCTTACGGTTTATAAGTCGAATTCAGTTCAGCAACAGTTTTTCAAACAGCAGTTTCTGCAAAGATATTAGAGAAAAATTTCGCGTTCGCGCTTTTCGCGCTCCGCTATATTCAAAGAACTATAAGCTGTGGGCCGCCCCATGACCTTTGACCTCCTGGCATGTGACCTTTGATCTCATCAACATATGAGGTATTGCATGGTGTCCCCTTAATGACAAAGTTGTGGTTCCTTTGAACTTCAAGTTTCAATTTTAGGTCCATTTTACATTTTTAGCCCATTTTTCAACTTGACCGCACATGACCCTTTGACCTTTCAACTTGACCCTTGACTTCACAACATATGATGGATACCTTGGTGCATCTATGACAGAGTTTGGTTCCAATTGAACGTTAAACTTTCAATTGAGGAGGTCAATTGAAAAAAAAACTTAACAATTTTTTTGACACCACATTCCACACACCATACACCCCCACACCATACACACATACACACGCACAACGATTGCTACATTGGGGTCCCGCCTTTAGCTATAGCTACGGCCCACAAAAAGGAATAATTTTGCATTGTGCCACCACCCAATGGATTCGGCGGCAGCCTCAAAAGAATAACATGCATGTTGAAGGATAGGCGGGCAGAAACTAATAGGCTAACCGTTACACCGTGGAAATACCTTTAGAAATTGGCATAAGTGGCGCACCCCTCACAAGAACAAATCTAGTGGGTACAATCATGGAGTAATGTTTTCTGAGAAGAAATCCACTTTGTTCTCACTTTTACAAGTTGTTCGTTTTCCATAAATGCGGTTTTAACTAACTCAACCATCAACGTCTGCTGACATAAACTCATCCAAATTCAGCAGCCGTCATAACAGCATACGCTGGTTCCCTGTTACTTTGTCTAGCTCTCACCACTTCACATGAATCCATAAAGCGAAGCCCGAGACGGAGCACCAGCGTAGTAACAGCAGGGGAGGGCGGCCGAGAAGTCCCAAGTTAAGACGACGCCATTGGTTTTAACCTAGAAACACGTAAAGCGAAATCTTGACGAAACATTCTGATTTAATATCTCAAATCCTCTAGGTGAAAATTTATTCTGTTGGGATTTCAACCGTCAATATTTTCTGGCAGAGTGAGTGGTATAAATTAGAAGAGAGCATATTTTATTTTGTGTGTAATCTTTGGGGGGGGGGGGAGTAGGGATCCTGGGTGGCGGATGTGTTGTAAGGAGTTTGGATTGTAAGCTTTACATATGCTCAGAATTTCAAAACAGCAACATTCACTATTTAAATGTTGAAAAAGAATACTAAAACTGGTACAGGGAAATTGTAGCTGTGGCTGGGAAGGGACCAGATGACATTTTAAACAAATCCCATGTTGCTATGACAATTGCCTATTTTCATCTGTGTTTGGAATGAAGTGTACTTCGGGATAAAATACTTTGCCGCTAAATGAGTGCAAGGGTTTTATGACTTTGACATTTATGAAATAGACTTTGGTGGGATCACATGACCTTAGTTAGGTGAAATTTTCCACAAACTGGTGCATTGTGGGATGGACTTCCATTACACCCTATGTGGGAGGGAGCTATAACATTTAGCTCAGGACCCTTCATTTTCTTTTAATTACGGAAATACTGCAGCTTATCCATGACGTAAGAGGGGATAAATTCAGGGAGGGTGATTTCTGATTACTTTGGGTTGGGTTGGGTGGGACAGAGTGGGCTGGTGTAATGATGGGGTGGATGAAATGTAATTTAAGAAGAAACACATTTGGTGTTTGGGTCACCCACATTTAATAAAGAAAAAAAAGCTCATAATTCATTGGGCAAAAATAGTACCAAGTCAATGTGACCCCCCTATGATAACCTTGTCCTCCACAACATTCACAACGTCAAGTTGTCGCCCATGTGAAAATGCTACGCTGCAGGGCTAAAGTAAAAACAAATGGTCATTACCTTTTAGTGAAAATTCAATTAGAGCAAATCCTGAATCTATCCTGAAATACGAAGTACTTCATGACCAGGGACCAACCAAGCCATGCATGCGTTTCACATGGCTAACCGTTGACTACAGTACAAGTCACGTGATTGATGATGCTACTTGCGAGATGAACAATACATAATGCCATAACCCAAATGCCATGGCCGTGACAATACAATAAATGATAGAGGCCACAACCACAAAGGCAGTTGTTTGAATTTCACAAACAAATAGGCGAATCGTGTATCCGATGACCAGGTGCAGGCTAAGCCCGTTATCGTACATCAACGATTGATGGGCGATGCATGCCATGCAATGAGTGCCTGCCTTCTCTGGCCAATGAATTCCTCCGCTAAACTCCTCACAAAATCCAGCCGTTTTTTCGTGTCGTTTGTTCCACCTATCTGTAGATGGCTTTATTTTACACACAAAAACAAAACCTCCACCAATCAGAATTAATAACATAATCACTTTCCCCGACCTTTTTCGGGTACAGAAGACGCCATTGATTTATGTTAATACGATCACAACAGCTGAGCAGGCTTCGACCTTCACGAGTGTGTGCACTTTAGGATTTAAGGTTAGCCGCGGTTTTAGAGTTCAACGTTCGTACTACGTTACGATTATATTGTAATCGCGGGAGTAAGCAAATCTTGATACCGAGGTTTATATGTATAGATAGATTTCACGAATTTAGCAATGATAATTCATTTTTGAGAAACGTGCACATACAAGATTGAGAACCAACACGTAGACCTGATTTTTATAATTTTTAAGGAGTTATCTACTCTCGCAAAAATTATGTATTGGGGTTTACTTCCGGCAAGGGGGTGCGTCACCTTTTGAAACGATAACGGGATCCTGCCGGTGGCCTATAAATTCAATCCACGAGAAAAATCAGCCTAAATCAAAAGCCCAATCACAAGATTCGTAATACTATGGTCTATGTTTTGTTTGTTTAATTTGCTGATCTATTCAACAACACAGGCATTGTTGGCTTATGGTTTTAATATGAAATTCTTTGATACAGAGTATTGAACTTATTGCCATGCACTTAAAGACACATCAGTGATTTGAATAATATTTGAATTTGCAGGAATAGCTTCAAGTGAGATAAGTCTGGTATATTCATAAGTTAACCTTTTCCCAGCTGTAGAATGACAGAAAAGGAAGAAAACGGGCAGTGTTCCAAGATTACGATTCTCCATTCAATACCGTGTTGTTATAGTAAGCGTCCGTTCGGACAGTAATGACTACACTATCTGATTTGTCCTATTAGGTTTGCTTCTTCTGGTCTTATCGTTGCAGTGTATGTTATGCTACCTGTACTTGTTACATAAATCCAAAAAAAATCTGATTTTTGATGAGTTTTGTTTCGATTTGCTGATTAGCAAATCACTGATAGTGTCTTTAAAGTCTACACGCAATTGAAACCAATTGTAATACCACAGGACCCCTAAATGAACATTGACCCTAATATCTGTATCTCACATTAAAGACACTACCATCAATTTTTTTCAAAATGTAAAACCAATCCGCCCCTTGTTTTCATCTAAGTCATTTTTGTGGCACTGTTGTAATTGGAAATTGTTGTATCAAAGACCCTGGAAGTGGCTAAGTGTAACCACCGTATTTTTCAAGCAGTGATGATTTGTTATGCTTTGTTTTGCTAATAAAGTCTGGATATGACTTTTTAATGTTCTGAAACAGTCGTAAATGGCAACTTCAAGACCGATTTAAAATGCTTTGTGTCTGTTTTTTTCACAAAGAACTGTAATATAAGTTTTTGATATGACCTAACACTAGCAAATTAGAGACAAAATGGGCATTTTGAATGACTGATAGCGGCTTAAAAACCCTTGTTACAATCCATACGTATACCTGTAATCAATCTGATTCAGTCCTGCACTAAATAAATTTCGCAAAAATTTAACCAAAAGTGCGTACCAATGTTTGACACATACACAAAGTCATGCTGTCATAGAGTAGGTCTCTCCAATTAAAATTGGAGGACTTAAAATGGCGGTCATTTTCTAACTTGTTCTAGACATTTTTGTTCACCAACATAGTGAGGCAGGCCAGTATCCAGTATATCTTTGAGGAGATAGATTTTGTCAAAAGTGAACTTTTTTTCACAAAATGTGACTTTTGGCCATGGGGTAAAATTTTGGTGAATTGTAGTGACTTTTTCACCCAAAAGAACCTCCCACATGCTTGCAAAATTGCATTTTTAGACTTCAGAAAGCCAAACTTTTTAAAGGGGCTTGTTCGATTATGTCATGTGTTTCTCGACATGATGGAGATATCTTGGCACTTGCACATACTCCCTATCAAGTCCGTGGGACAAACTTGCAGTTTTGTGGTAAAGCGAATAATGCAATATCGCAAAGCCCTATTCATACTGTGGCTAAGATACTGTTATAACCAATTAAACAGCGGTTTTTTGCTTATACTTGGGAATGCAAATGGATTTGAAGGCTCAGATTCTTCAGGACTAATGAGAAAATATGGCCTTTCATCTGATAATCAAATTTGGTACTTCTGGTAATCAGGGGGTCCCAAAGACATCGGAACATGCACCCTTAATTTATCACAAAACTTCTACCTTCATTGACAACTGGGATTCAAATATTGTTTCCCCTATATGGACATAAGTCATAATATATGATATGTATTACTTAAGTGGGGCTTTTCCATTTTCATTTAACCACCCCTATGGAAAAATGAGATGTTCTTCCACGGGGAAGGAATAGAGTAGACCACCGTATACTTCATTTCAGGTAAATACATCTCCGTAATTTACATTTGCTATTGATTTAACACGTAAAAGCTAAATCTTGAGGACAAATCATAGTTTTAATATGCTGTCAAGGTTGGGAGGGCAATCGAGATGGTGTACGGTCGAGACCCTAACCTTTCACCAATGCGGCCGGGGTTGATTCCCTACAGGATTTTCTGCGAGTCCAGCAGGTTTTTTTCCCTAAACTTCAAGTTCCATCCCATCTTGCAATTTACGTACCGAGACACTCGGTATAAGCCCCCCCCCTAAAAGGAAGATTTTACTTCACAATAGGGGTTGGCTTATACCTGTGGAGTGGCTGAACTTGGGAGCAAAGAATTATACAAATCTTGCAATACATATCATTTCAATGCAGGTATTATTCAACCATATCACACTAATGTACACTTGAGTTTAGCACAGTTAAAATACAATTTTAATTTTCCCATCACTTTCCTCAAAGTAATTATAGCAAACAAACCATCCCATGCATTGGGTCCCTAATTTAGGCTCTATAGAATAGTTCAAGTTTTTAGAATGTGATTTTGTTTGTGATTTTTTACTGCCACGTTGTTTCATGTATGCGAAAATTACCACCTGGGCTATTACCCGAGTGTACCACGCTAGCTCTGTATTTTCTTAAAAAATTGTGTTGGCTTAACCGAAGGTGGGCTTATACCTCGAGTGGTTACGGTACTTTTGTCACTATAAATCATGTGACAACCAGTGCAAAAATTTGTATTGGGAGAAGTGGCATTGTGGGGAAAGACCTACTCCTCTTAGCCCAATGCATGTTGGGTAATTACATTTGTAAGTCCCACCCCTTCTGTGGATGACGCTGGATAACTATTCCACATGGGAGTATAGTTCCCCAAAGAAATAGCCCAAATAAGGTAACTTCAATTGAAATACACACCGTTATGTGGACAATTTAGGTTAAAAGGTTCCCCAGTGGAAATGGAATGAATAAGAAAAAAATCATGCACAATTGTATCAGTACAAAGACTATATGTTTTACATATCAATGTTAGCATATTTTGGCATTGTTGAAACTTGTTCAATATCATTTTCTTAAACACTTGAGATAGTTTACGCAATTTTATTGCTTCTTTGGCGTGTGTTATGAGACGACATAACACGGCGACAGTCAGTACGCATTGATGTAATACACACGTGCTGCTTAAGTCGACTGTAGGCACAGAGTAACAACAGGACTGATCAATATCCTCAAGTAATCCGTTCATTTCGTCGCGTAAAAGCTACCATAATTTTAGAAAATATGTTGATAATAGCTTTGAAGTTGAATAAAAGTGTTAAAGAATAAGAATAACGGTATTATTGTTAGCCTTATCTTGTCAAATCACACATGCGATAGCACTATTTTCGCAATAATTCAGCCGAAGCTAAAAACAACACCTTTATTATTTTGGTATATTAGTGCAATACCAGTGGGTGTTTTGAACCAATCCCATAATGCATTGCAATTTGCCTATACTGTCCTGCACAAAACTCATGTCAGTACTTAAAAAGGGATAAAAAGTGTACAAGCTGCTAGAGGACCACAAAGCATTTCATAATCATGCCAAAAATTGCGAAAATGAGTGTAAAAGTCAGGGTTTTTATGTGTTAAGAATAGGATTTTGGTGGGATCACATGACCCTATTGAGGTGAAATTTCCCAAAACTGGTGCATTGTGGCAATGACTCGATACACCCTCTGGTGCAATACAATGTGGCAGTGGCAGAAAATCCACTAAATTAGGAAACATGATGCAATATTGGTAAGAAATAGGATGGATTTTGTAAGGAATTTTAATTTTGAAAGGAATTTAAATAAAAATCTATCAAGAATTACTACAACAGTACTAGTAATGCAGTAAATATTGGGGGTTTAAGTGCAACGAGAGATTTTTGAGGGACCTAAAAGGTGATCAAAATTGGTAAGGAATGTAATAAATATTGTTAAAAATATCATTTTGCGGTTCTCACCTTACGTGCTTGTTATATTCAGAGAATATCTAGAGCATGGGCTGCCTTTTTGCTATTAACCAATCAGAACATATATTATGCAAATGAGATAACTCTAATTATGCACATTTGGCGATGACAGACGACCCAAGCTGTTTAACCCCAGGCAAATTGTCTATTATTTTAGAGCAATTTAAGCAATGGCGACCACATTTTGGACAAAATGATATATAAGTAGGGACATGCAAGAGCAGACCTCTGAAAAAATCAGAAAATCCGATTGGGGAATGTTAGCCATAATGCGACTACCAAGGTCATGATTGTATGTTATAGCACCAGCTATATGACTATTCCCCATAGAAAACGTTTGTTAAAAGTAAAATTTTTATGAAAAATAATAGTTGACGCAATGAATTTTCATCAATTCACATGGTAGTTAGTGGAATAAATTCCAATTATTGTCAAAGTGTGTCGCCGTTGATTATTTTTTGTTTTCTTCTAATTTTATCATAATAAAGGAGTCTTTCAAACATCCCCCGCTGCAGAAAAATGCTTAATATTGCGTCCCCCACTACCCCATACCAAGTTTCATGAAAATCAGTCATTGCATTTTAGAATAAGTACCATTATCCACTTTCGTTGGCGAAAACTGGGTGTGAAGAGGACACAAATATATACTAGTCCATCTACACATGGATAGCGGGCTGGCCGGCCCACAGTTGAATGGTCGCCTAGTGAAACAACAGGAAGTTTGTTTTTGACCCGTACAATATGGCGGAAACAATGCAACACCTGCTGGTTGAAACATAATCCACACAGATGGTCTATTGTTGGACAAGGGATGCATTGTTTCCCGCCATATTGTATGCGGTTCAAAAACCAAAATCCTGAGGTTTTTCAAGAGGCAACTATGACCAGATAGCCATGTGTATGAGGGTCAGGATATATACGACTGACGGTATTAGGGACAATGCAATCTAAGTGGTGTTCCAGCTATAGCTGGCAGCCACAAGGAAAGAGACACACCCAGATACACAACCTGAATTAAGATTGTATATCAAACTACTTGGCCATGGGAGCTTCTTGATTAAGAAGGGTTAAAGAGACATGGGGATTTCCCGAAGCAGCGCCCCCAATTTTGTCGACCCCCCCGTTTTTTTTTTTTTTATTAGATCCACACTGAAGGAATAAGCGTGAAACGCATCTTTATGTAAAGATGATGATTAGTAGTGCTGTCGTGCACGACGAAAGTCAAAGGCTATGGTTTTCTATGGGGAATGATTACGATAGCAGGCAGGCAAGGTTTCAAACAAGGTTTGCGGGTTTCTTTTGCACCTTTTGTCAATTAAATAAACCGTCGCAACGTTCTCGGTAGTGTATACAACCAATCCAGTGAAAATTTAGGATGGAAATTCATATCCTAAAAAAATCTCCTACTGGTCACTTTAAAATAGAAACAGAAGCGTCACTCTAACCTATCCCCCTCCGTGCAAGATGCCCATACATTCGGGCTTACACATGCAAGACTAAATGGCCATATTTCATTAATATATTCAAATTTGACAGAAAAGAGGGGGGGAGGGAAGAATGAGTGATCAAAGCATTACCTGGATTTGAGTTTCCAGACTACAAGATTTTCCAGTTTGCTACACAGTGTGTATGAGAATAGCGATGTGTGATCAACGACAAATATGAACAATTGGATTTAGAGAATAAAGGTACGATTTTGGGAACCGGTACTCTCTTTACGACGAATTGAAACCAAGGCGATACCATTATTTAAGTGGAAGAACGAGGCAGGAGGCCGAGTTCTTCCACGCAAAAATAATGGTGTCGCCCGTTTCAATTCATTGTAAAGAGAGTACCGGTTCCCAAAATCATACCTTTATTCTCATTCTTAAACAGCTTCATAATTTAAGGTAATCTTTAACCCAATTTCGCGATCCTTATGGCTTAAATACAGCAAGAAAGGACTGCCACCACCCAGTGACAAAAATGGAACAACCTGTTGAATGCAAGGAACATACGCAACGAGATGCAACGTTGGCAGGTGCGCATGAATGTAGCAAAACGCAGTATGACGCGAGCGCTTCAACCTCCAAATAACGTCAATACACAGCGTGTACTACCTGGGTTTAATTGTCGAATTGAACCTGGGCATCAGTCAATGAAATTGATTACATTTTCACAGCTGTTTAAGAATGTTCAATTGGACAACATGAACGATTGGAAACAAGAACATAGTGTAATAGTATCATATGAGAACTGTACTGGTGAACAGATAATGTATGGCAACAAATTATAATGTTGCAATAAGAGACTTAAGTTTTAACTGTCTATTTGAAAACTGTTTTTTTTTTAATAACATGAAAGAAAACTGTTTTCCATCCCAACACTAATCCTTTTTTGGTCCAAGTTGACAACAATAATGCATTCTTAATACCATTTCAACTTCATCCTGTCTTATCTTGACAATAAAAACACAGTCTCTATGCTGATTGAACACATAATTTCAGTGCACAGAAATGTACATAAAAAGAACAGCAAAGGTAATCATAAAATAGACACTAATTGCTACAGAGTATGAAAATATAGCAAATGTAAAGATTGATGATCCAAAAACAAGATAGTTACTGTTTCCTTTTTCATTTTGCATTGTATTTAAGTATTGTAATTCAAATAAATATTATTTTTAGCAAAGAAATTCCTAATTACACAGATTGTACAGCAAAGTAAGGATGATAGGGGTTTTCAAACTTTAATTATAAAGAAAACCACAAATTCAAGAGAAACTTTGTTTGCAATCAAACCATATGTAATCTTGTGTGGTTTATTACATTTAATATGAATACTGTGAGTTAAAAATGTGAAATCCCCGGCAGGGATGAAATAAAACGAAGGAACAGCTCAATGCCACCTATTCTTTGGACATAATGTTACATGGGTGAGTGAGCCATTTCATTTTCATGTTAGCTATATTGTCAGTTTCATTCCATTGATTAGCCATTCTGAGGGTCCATCTTTAAGCATATGTGAACAGGAAAAAAAAGGTAGTAGACCACAGAGAAAGATATGGGGATGAGACATCTATAACACATTGGATACCATAATTATAAAGAAGGCCAAATTTGTAGCCGGTATAGCCAATGCTATACATGTTACAGGGACCATGCATTTTACCTGAATAAATGTTAGACACAAACAGACAGAAATCGCAAGCGAGACAGACACGAAGCACAACACAACGAACTCCAAAAAAGACCAAACCAATCACACCAAGACTATGATGAAGTGTGAACAGTGGCGTTAGCCAGCAGGATTTTGTTGAAGAGGGGGCACAATTTTTGACGTCTCCTCCAAAAATATGAGCGCGGTGGGGGGGGTGGGGGGGGGGGGGAGGGGGATGCACCCCCAAAAATGACAAAAGTCAATAAACTAGGTTTTTAAAAATTTACAAATTGGGGGGGGGGGATGCACAACATCTTCACAAACGCAAAGTAGTAGGTGGTAGCATTATTGGCCAATGACACAATGAAGCTCTTGTATTTAATTCGTGCACCACGAACTCAAAACAACGCTTACAGCTTATAGGACAAATGTACGACGGGCCGTTATGTACCGACCCAAAACATCGAGGTGGGGGGGGGCAGTGCCACCCTCGGCCTGCCCACGGAGTGTGAAGCTAACTTCCGAGATGTAACGAGGAGTCGTCTGAAATCCCAAATTTGAACGACGGGAAGATCAAATTTAGATATTCCGGCGAACATCCGGGGAATGTATTGTCTTTTATGCGATTTTGGGGTACAAGACCCTTCTCTAAACATAAATGGTACTTAAAACTTGGGGGTTTGATGCGTTTACCTTTATCATTAACACATTAGCCTTCAGAAATGAAAATAAAAATATTTTTTTTTAATTTCCAAAATTTTTAATATTGGCCAAAAACGGAAATATCGGGAAATTTACATTTGTAACTTGACAAACTTGCCTGCCACAACACCACCCACCACACGTGCACATTTCCACCATCGTATAAGCTTTCACTAATGAAGAGAGTTTTTCCAAACTTACTCTGTCCTTCTCATTTGAAGAAAATCAATTTTTATGTTGTTGTTTTTAGAAGTTTTAATTAAACTTTAAGTCTAACGTCCATAAACATGGATCAAAGCTTTAAAATGAAATGAAAAAGCTCCTTATAAGCTTTAGGTTTGTTTGTAAAAAAAAAACCTTAAAAATGTTCTCAATAAGTCGCTCAGTTGACATTAATTCTTGGTCCTACACTATGAATTACAGGCCACTTGGGAGTCTCTATCATAAGGCTTATATCTTGTTAGTATTTTTCGTAACAATTTTTACTCAAGGGGGCCGTGCTGGATTATGTCCGGGTTAA
>JAMKCH010008003.1:0-63203 GCA_023653785.1 Ophioderma brevispina
GGGTGGACGAACGAAGGGAGTACTTACTACGGCGTCACTTCCAGAATTGGAAGGCCCCCCCGGGTAGCTATCCGAACGGGGGCGGTATATTTCCCTGCTTCAGAAGTTAAACACCTACCCTGCTCCGCGGTGAGCCTTAAGATTAATATGCCCCACCTGGTTTATATCCACCTGCAGGTCTCGTGAAAGATGGTATTCTTTACCCTTTGGAGAACAATTTTGGGTTAAGGGACGATTCAACCGTGTCGCTCATCCGGCGTGTTGGCGGTCAATCGTCCGGAATTTAGTGCGCGCTGCCGGTGAACTATTTTCATTTCACGGTATCGGACGTGTGTAAATATGTTCCTGTTACGGGCCCAACGAACATAACATGCTGAAATCCATGTATTTTAATCCCTATTTTAAATTACAAATACTTTAACTCCCACTCATTGAAATCCAATATGGTAGCCACCTGAAAACAACCTATTGAATCACTGAGTTCCGGGTATAAAAACATAGATAGAGAGCTGACCTTTAACCCAGACGGCTACGAGGCTGGAACTTGGCTAAATATGGCAACTTTTGACGAGTCCTTTTTGAAATTTCAATGCGGCCGCTGAATTCAATTGGCAGCCTCAACTAAAATTCCCTGAGATCACAGAGAGTTAATTGGTATCACAACATCGGTTTACACACCTCAAATTTGGTTTTAGTTGCTGTATAATTAAAGAATGTCCAAAAAAATTGTGATTTTGTGCGGCCATTTTGGAATGCATGGGCGCGCCACCGGGGGCGTATATGTTTTATGGGTCTATTTATTTTTCGGAACCTCTGAATGCTATAAAAGTCATGTACCAGTTCATGCTTTCTCAAAAATGAACGATTCCTATGCTTAAAGCTCTCCTATTTTGTTAAAATGTTTGGTCGACAAATAATGTTTGCACTTGCAATTATGGCATAGAAAACAACATTTCCTCGTGCAATATCGATTTTGATAAAAACCGACGTATGTCTATTTATCTTTGTCTTTGACAAAAAATAAACACGGAGACACCACATAGAGCGCCTTAGTTTACGCCGCTACACAATATTAACATAAGATGGAGGATACGATCACGCAGGTCCAAGCACTCACTTAAATGCTCTTCCCATTTTACGAACAGGACACCCCTAGGCCAAAATCCATCGACAGCATTCTCATCACCCACGCAGCTAGCGAGTCACCAGCACCCAAGCGTAGCCACGGTCAAGTGAGGTGTCCCAGAGGTGGCCATAGTTTTAAAATTGTCCATTGTTTTTGCACTACGTAACTGTAGTCGGATAAGAAACGTGTCTTTACAAATGACCGTGACTACTCTGCTGATGAATTACTTCCTGACGGTATGTTATCCAAAAATATAGGCTACTACAGAAACCATAATCATCATCGCCCACTGCCAACGGCCTTTCGAATTGAACTTATATGCATATCCAGAATTTCCTCCCAGGTATCCATATATTAATGGATCATATGCCGTGAATTCAAATAAATTACACCGCAAACATTTTTTTTTTTTTGCAGCTCCAGAAATACCTTAAAGTTTAACGATCAGAGCTTATTTAAAATATGTTTAATCTAAACAACACCGGAATTGGCGAAAAAGGTTTTTGCGGTAGATGAATTCCCGAATCTACACCACGCAGTTTTGCCTAGTACTGATATGCCAGTGAAGCGGTACGAAAAATCTGAAAAAGCGCGTAATTGGGTGAATGACCCAAAACAAGCTGGAAAATAAACTGATAAATTTGGTAGTAAAAAAATCTGAATTCTGAATATAAAATCTGAAATCTGGCATCTCTGCTATACACTTACGGCTAGATTAAAAATAGAGTAGTCATACCTAAGGATGCAATGGAGCTTTGCAGAATCAAAGCTAATAAAATAATTTTTTTCGTAGAGATCAACATAAACTTTTTTAAGTAGTGGATTCAATAACCCTAATGCAAATGTGGGTATTGTATGTTCACAATGCGCAAATCACTACCAATACAACATGGCTGCTATATTGCCAAGTGTATTCCACATAAAAACCGTCGGGCAAGATCTTAATCACTACTGCGGGTTCTAACTATTCAATCATTAGAGTTAATTGGATTATCATGCTATAATTAGGGGTGGACTAGGACGCCCTTTTTTTAACGCAAGACGAGTGGTGCAATGGCCCTTGTGGCCGTACTGCCAGCGTAATATACATGCATTTTTGTCCAAATGGATTTTAAGGTCAGCTTATAGATAAGTTTTCCACATGAATATCTTTTATGTTTCCTATTTGGCACGAAAATTGGGTGACATCTTTTCCCTTGATTTTGTGAGAAATTCCCCCACGAGTCCTGCATATTTACCAAATTATGTTTCACATGGTGGGCAATACAATAATGTAGAACAACCAAAACATCAGAACAACCGAGATCTTGCGGTTTTTGTATGATGAAGGGCAGTGTATTGTTTTTTACACTTTCATTCTTAGTCAATGGGTAGCACGTACTGTAAAAAACTATTTTTACACAATTCAACTACTCTCTTTAACAAAGGATTCTATTTTGTGGTTTTTTATGTCAAGATGGCAGTAGGCTACTGACGTCCAGCCCATTTTGGCTCTTTCTTGCTCTGACAAATTATACATTTGTAAATGCACATCCTCAAAGCGATCAAAAAAATACGGGTTGTATCTATTTAACGAGCTCTCAGAGTATTTACAAAAGTTTGGACTGGGAAATAAACAAATTTTTAATTTTCGAAAATGTGACCTTTCACATTTATTTACATAAAACTTACCCTCAATTTCACCTGCGTGTTTAACAGCACCAGCTTGTTGCACCGTTTATTGCTGTTGATATCACATATGGGTCGAGGGCATGGTCGCATCAAGAGGTTCTATATATATAGGCAAAACGTTACGTATCTTTAGAAATTCACACCGTCTTCGCATGTTTTGCCGACCACAAAGAAACCTAATTACCAACAATAGAAGCAATGGCTGCCTCCACTTCTTCCACACACATACATGTGGGTGCCTCTTTGCATATACTCTAATCGGTATTGATACAAATTAATGTAAATGTGTTAGAGGTGGCCAGGTGGAAAAAAATTGGTAACCTGTAGTCATGGGCTCAGATACTCTTTTTAGATCGGATGGATATGGTCCAAATTATTCCCTGACCGTAAAGTTGAGAATAACAGCATGTTTTTGCTGCAAAGAAAGATTAGGGTGTGTAGAAATAGAAATGCTGCCGGGTGCACACCTGTGCTCCTTGGGCATTTTGAAAACTCCCACGATGGCTCGCGCATAACTATAATTTATTAAATAGTTCAACCTTCTAGTTCTCAAACTAGGAGTTACTACGCTATACTAATAGGATCCAATGAAACAAGTGATGGCACTTGTAACATTAAGTCATTGTCAAATTCAAAATGGGACCCATCTAATCAATTTAAATATCCTATAACAGCAATACCTTCTATAAAATAAACATGAAGGAACTTAGAAATTATGTTGTTAGGATCCAGATTAAATGTATTTTTGATACTTGTAAAGTTGTAAAGTCGACGTCAATAATATGGCACAAGCCAAAAACGTGAATATCTTCTTCAAAAACAACTTGACCAAAATTTCTAAACTATTACCTTCCGTAGAAATTATTGTGTCAAGAAGCATTAAATGTACCTCTGATCAGAACCAAGTGATACCAGGTAGTTCCGATGAATAAAAATGTCAAATTAAAAAATTGAGTGTCATATATTGAAAACATGTATTCCTATGTCTTTTCTGAAAACTTTCCCATATTGCGGGTTTTTTTTCGATTTGGCGCCTGTTAAACATATTGAAAATCGTTGTTGTACGCTCTTGGTAAGAGATCAAAGATACATTTCTAATGTCATTGGCCCATTGTTTCGATTTGACGGCTGTAATACTTATAAATTTGTGTCAAAGGATTTTCTGACAAATGTTCACGTTTTGTGGCTGACCATGATTATTGACCCATGCTTCCCATTTCAGTATCAAAATATAGTGATTGTGGTTTAATAACCATAACCCGACGTATTTCAAAGTCTATTTTTACGCAGGTTATTTGCGTGAAGAGGGCATATTTTAAATGATTGAGGTTTTGGCTTCCATTTGGAATTGGAACTAGGACTACTGTTACAAGTGCCATACACTTTCATTGGATCATATAGTATATCTAGTAATGCCATCGTGGGATAATGAGGGTTGAAGATAGCATGATCATGATGGCGACGCCCCCCGCACCCCAAAATCTTGATTTCCGAAAATGCCCAATGATCCCCAGGATGCACCCGGCAGATTCTTATGCTATACACCCTAATCTATCGGTTTCAGCAAAATGCTAATACGCAACTGTAACCTCAATGAAGGTTGACCAGACGAGTTTTCTCATCATCATGCCGCCACATTAGGTGAAAAGATGGATTCATTCATCGGTTTATTAAATCAGACACTTGTGTCATTTCATTCGTTTGTGTACCATGGTATGGAAAAATTTTAAATAACCACCCATAGCACCCCAACATCCAACAACTGATATTTTTGGCGGATTGTTGGTGTATCGAATTGACATTATGTGTGTATGAAAGCACCCCAACTGATCTTATTCCGTGCAATATTCAATGTTCAGCCGCAAGACCGCAAAGCCCGCGGAGACTGGTTTTGCTTATCGCTGATTATCGTTACGGTTCCTTCACTGTTTTGAGTGATGTGAGGACCGTGGAGGTATCGGGTCTCGGAAGTTAATTGGATTCTCCATATTTCCCTTGCTTGGACCACGTCTAATCTAACGTTCTACTAGTTTGATATTACCCGTGAAACCCACATTTTCTTTGAAGTTCCGTAAATATGCAATATTTTTGAATATGTATGGGGAACCGGCTCATTCAAGTGACCCATACTAACCCGGGCGCGAGCATTTGGAAACTAACCACTGGCCGTTGCTCGGGAACTGCGATTTAGGCACTTGCAACCGAAAGAACGAAAAATAATATAGCGGAAATCCCCCTTCTCTACTAAGAGGCGTGATAGGAGAAGGCTTGTGGAATGGCTTGCGAGGAGAAAGTATACTGCGCGCTACCCCGAGCCTATGGAATGTGATAAACCCGCACTTGGTGACAAATCTGCATCCTGGAGTTCCAGGGTAGAAGATGAATCACCAGCGAAGGGACAGTACGTAGTCTGGATTGCGATACCAGAGGTGGGGGAGAGGAATCCTATTTGAGTTTCACCAGCTGTTTTGTCTGACTCGCAAATGACTGACTCATTGCACGTGATACGGACGCGGATCTATTCACCCAGTTCGCTAGTGCTCCATGAAAAACTTGCCATGTTCACAGGAAATCGATTTCACGCAGTTAAAGATGTGTATGAATATGCGTGATATGCTACTGTCATCGATCTGCATGTAAACAACTCCACTTGAAATACTGCGAGGGTTTTTCATTCATGTAATGATGGTCCCCTAGTTAAATAGATAATGGCGCAAATAACCTCTGTAGTTGAAAGCGCCTTCAAACCATACAACCAGCCCAACCGGACGACTGGTTGAATTGCGTTTCACCCCCTTGGTCAGCATACTACTCTGGACTACACCAGTCCTAACTGGTCACAGTTGCATGACTGAATGCGTATATAATTGGAAGTATTGTATTATAGCTAGCAATTATGACGCCTTCCAAACAAACGACCTGAACATTTCCTCTACAACTGTGTTAGTCTTTTGTGACTATCAAGTCACAATTGTCATGTTGACTTAGACTGTACCCCAGTCGCGGCTCTGTCTCTGGGTTTAGAGCGCACTTGGTTAAAGATAATGCGAAACTCAAAACTGAGGATTTCAGCTTCCACCCCTAGCTGGACCGCCCTGCCAACCAACTTGTCAACAGGACGCGAATTACACAGGGCGCCTGGAATTAACACTAGGTAGTGAGTAGCCCGCCGAGACGGTACGAATCTGTAGGAAACTGTCTCCAGCAGTCTCGATTCACAAGTACGTGACGCATACCTGCGCCACATCTCGGTTAATTGAATTGCTAATCGGGGACCACAGACACGAACTCAAAAGGTGATATTTTTCAATGGCACGCGAATTGGGTCTCATGTATCGATTACGCGACCGCAGTTAATTGAATAGCTCCTTAATAAGTTTTGATAGGGCATGAATTATGCAGAGCACAGTGCAGCGTTCACTGATACGTTCGTGAGCTTATGTGATATAATTGTGTACAACAGTGTTTCGAGGGCTATTCAGAGGGTCCAAGTAGGAAATAAACAACCACCCATAAAATAAAAAAGACGGGAAAGGAGGAAGTGAGAAATCAGAAATTGTCATTGTGATCTTCCTGGTTTTTGTTTGCTTGGTGGGTGGTTTGTAGTATTTTCCATTGAGGATGGGCTGATCATTCTAAAAATAAAATAGGGGCCTACTCATGCCTACTGCAAGTGCAACAAGCACAAGCTCTCCATTTACAAGCCCAGCGGGTCCCCTCTTCCAGAAAAAACGAATTATTCCCAGCGCTATACAAGTGTCTGACGAAATCTTTCACCAATTTCAATGTTACAGCAAGCTTGTCCATCCAACGACCGTAAGTCATCCTTGTGAACAGGGAATTAAAATTGTGTTCAAAATGGCGCTGAAAACTATCATACTTGTATTTCTTAATAATATTAAGATGAGTAAAGGTCAATCACATATAACCCGATTTTTTCTTGATTTCCATGCCGTTCCTTCCCTATCGCTTTTATCTGAACATGATGGTTATACGTTTGCTTTTAATTTTGTGATTCGTGTCATTTGACGATTTGAAACTAAACAAAATTGGACTCACTAACCCAAATAACAAAATTATTCCCCAGATTTGCAGCGAATATAGGCTCCGTGTTAAAAAATGAATAAATTATACTCCAATCAGATGAACAACGTCATCACCTATTTGTGACTGGGAGGCATCTGCACCCAAAGAGGAAGCCCTGTCCCTCCTGTACCATAACCACAGCACTCGCGGGGGGGGGGGTGGGCACTTTCTGCTGACTTTTTCTTTAATAAAAGACGAAGACGGCCCCGCCCCCAAGAATCCTGTGTATGGCCCTACTTCCCCGTTTCATCCCGTCTTTAATAAAATCCTTACTATAACCCTCATTTCATAGCTTGTGTAGCAGATTAAAGGCTGGTCGGCCCGCAGCGCCCGGTAAAAGCCTTCATGTTAGGGAGAAAATTCTCCCCGGGCCCCTCCCATCCCCTAGTGTCAGGCCATTGCGAGCTGAAATTAAACCGAACCCATTTCTAACGGTAATTTTGCAGAAAATACCAACTAGTGATCTACACCATGTGTGACCTTCGACCTATGTGTGTGACTTTTGACCATGAATGCCCAGGTCGTAGTTTTTATAAGCAAATTGACATCTAGTGACCTTCGACCTTTTGGGGCACTCTAAAACCCTATAACAAACGTCAGACTGTCCTCCCCCAGGCCCCCGGGCAATCCCATCTGGGAAGCTGACGCGTATGATATAAAGCAGTTAGACCCCCTTTGTCAGCATCGTTGTCACCCCCATCACCCCCTGTCTTTCTCCTTCGCCTTCCGCCCTTTCCAAACACCCCCACATCCAAAAATAAAAAGACCCCATATTTTGTGAAAATTTTACCCACTGTCACCCAAAAGACCCTATTTTGGGGGAAAATAAAATTTTTACCCAAAGACCTCATTGTTAGAAATTTTGCAAAAACTCACCCAAAGACCCCATTTGGGGAACATTTTTGCATATTTGCCACTCAGAAAACCTATTTTGGGTAATTTGGCCATCTTTCACCCAAAGGCCCGATGTGTTCAGTCTCATGACACCGAATGCCTTGGATTTGAAGTACGAGGCCTATACCATATGCCATTTCTATGTGGCGCCCCCCCCCCCCCCCCCCCACCCGGTGTCAGCCCATTATGTCAAAGTTATAACGAAATGCATAGCCGGGACCAGACAGATCTGTGTGTTAGTATAAGAAGTCTGGAGGATTTCGATACGAGCAATGATAAAATTATTCATCAAGATGTCATTTAATATGCATGAGGCGCAGGTTTATTGAAATGCGATATCAAAATGAAAGGAGAGCTTTTTCGATTGTGACAAACTGATCAAAAATAACATGATTGTGTACCGTATATAGTATATGAGCAATAAATGTTACAAGCAAGGGTTTCGGCATAATTTGATTGTGATAATGATAATAATACATAACACTACTAGTACTTTATATTGATTAGAGTTGCCAAGAAATGCATATCATAAAGTGCAAAGTCATTAAACCGAGAAATCGCGGACATGAGAGGCCAAACACCTGCTAATTGAGCCAACTCACATGTGCGCGCGCGACAACCCCCCAGGTGGTTGTCACTGTCAACAGCCGATTAGTCAGTCCAGGGCCCGTTTTAAAGCCTGCGCAAAAAATAAGTCGTCAACTATTGGGGTTTTTTCTTTTTTTGGGGCTAAAGTGTCCTAACGCGCCTACGGCAAGTCGAGGACAGTGCGAGTATAGCTACCAGAACCATGTGTTTCGACTATGTGTGGCGGAGTACTTCCCCCGACCTCGGGGGAGATTGGAGAAGTTTTCCCCTCAGTTCGGAGGGTCACGGAGTATGGGTTGAAGAGTCTAGTGTAAATTTCAGTCGCTTAGCGTTTCCATCACACGTGAACCGAGGGAGGGTCTATGTTGACTCTAAAACCACAGACGCACAGACAAAGAAACACAAACACGACGCGCGCGTGGGGTGGTGACGTGGCGAGTACCGCGTGTTGAGTATAGTGTGTGTGGTGATAGTTAAAGGTGCTTGTTCCGATTTTTGTCTATCGTTTTGATCTATGGATGTTGAACTAGCCCGATTCATCTTGCTTCTTCACGTGTGGCGACTTTGTTTGGTCCTTATCATTTTGCACTTGGATTTTATCATTTCATTTTTTACTATAGGCCCCCGATAATGCAAGCGGCCTATTATTGCTGGTTTTTTAATGGTAAAAGACACAAGATTAAAGGCTAAGGCCAGATGCATTATAATGCATGACGAATCGTGCTAGTTGCAACATGGCACTGTTCAAGCTGCGGCTTGAAGTTGCCATTTGTTTCGGTTTGCTTAGTTGCTGTATGTCGCTGGCAATTAGCCTACCGGCTACGATACGAGAATTAAAGTGACAGGAGGAGATGTTTTTTAGGATATGAATTATATTCAAATTCACTGGAATCGGTTTGTAGACCACCTACCGATACGTCGGAAGGTTTATGGACAAACAGATGCAAACAGAAAAGCCAAAAACCGTGTTTTGAACTTGCCTGCTAGCGTAATCGTTCCCCCCCCCCATAGAAAACCATGCTTTGACTTCTGTCGTTGCACGACAGAAAAACTACTAAATCATAATCTTATACATAAAAGACGGCGTATTCGGCTTATGCACTTCAGGTGTGATCTAAATACATGGTAAGCTTTCCAGAAAACATATGTAAAAAACCTAGGTTCGAGAAAAAATGGGGCGCTCTTTCGGGAAAATCTCCTCATGTCTCTTTAAATAAACAGTTCTTATTATTATATATTCACTACTGTACTAATTGGATGGTTAAGGTCCATGGCCCGATGACTAATAGCCTCGTTCCCAGAATCCCCAGATTTTACAGAAGTAGTTCGAATTTGTATCAGAAAAAAAGCTACTAGTTTCTCATTACCCTGGGAAATCTTGGGGCTAAAGGGTTTTGTTGGAGTTATGAGCGAAAATGTTTTCCATTTTGGTCGACCAATATTAAATTTTACACATGACTCTATGGGGCTCATAAAAATCACGTTGTCTCGCTCTCACTCAAACGGATTTGAAATATCGGGAGAAACTTACAGAGGGGGTTTTTGGGTTGAAGGCCACTCTAATCAAGATGAACACCTTTTATATACTTATCGTAAGCTAAATAGAGTACTGTGTAAAATTAATATTGGTCGACCAAATGGGGTACATTTTCACTCATTAATGCAAACCAAACATCCTTTGGCCTAAGATTTCACAGGGTAATGAGAAAATAGTAGCTTCTTCTGATACCAAAATATTTCCCACTTCCGGTAAAATCTGGGGCTTTGGGGACGAGGCTATTAGCGATCGCCATGGGGACCTTTAAGGAAAAATGATGGTTGTGGTTGAAATATTTGGTGTCAGGGATGATTTCTATGGCCGAAAAATGAAATTGGGCTTGCAAGTTTAAGCGAAATTATTATTTTTCTATTTTTTAAAGGGCGACACTCAGAGATTCCCGATGAGGGCGCCCTCAATTTTCAAAAACAAAATTGTGTTTTTTGCATGTACAAAATGCTTGTCCAAACACTAGTCACTGTGTGAAATAGCTAAGCTCAAAATCGAAGTCCTTCATATAGAAAATAACTCTTTGTTAAACTAATTCCGGACCACGGAAATTTGTTAAACACGGTATCTATGGCACTGTTAAACCACATAATTGTGTACTGCATCAAAACGAAATATCCGATTCATCTCAAATTCTAAATTGGAGCATTCTTAGGTGAATTATATTGAGTTCTAGTTGACTATTATTTAATAACTATATTAAAAAATTATACAGAATCTCTGAGTCAGACTTAAGGTAAAAATATAATCTATTTTTATGGTATCCTTGTTGTTATTGATTATAGGTTTTATCATTGCATAAAGGGTTCAGGGAATACTCGTTGTGGTGACATGTGATAAAAAGGATGTTTTTTTTTAGGAAAAAAGGTGATTTGGGGCTAAAATGCTAGACCTTTATATATTGTATAAACAGAAATCTATATATAAATGTAAGAGATTGATTAGTATTGCATGGGGGGGATTGAAATTAAAAATTTGTTGTTGTAAAAAAATAAATCTTGATATCTTAAGTTTTAGCTCAAAAAGTGATTTTTGAAACCCAAAAACACCCCTGCACCAAAGTTTTTACCACAACCATCAATTTTTTAAATTATTCATTACATCTTTCGAATAGAAGTGGTTGCATTTTGTGGTACCGAGGGGAGGGGTTGTCGAAAATTTTGCAGTCCAAAACGCTCCACTAATCCACCTGATATTGGAATTCAAGAAATTGGACAGGTGATCTATTTACTCTTGGTATGTGACGCGAATGCATACGGTATTAGAAAGGCAGATAGCATAAACTGGGGCTACAGGCTTAAGAATTCATACAACTGAAATGAAATAGCGCAGGTTCAATAATACTGTTAGTATCATGTTTGTTATTCATACAATACGAATCCATACATACGAATCAATGTTTTGGTACCGCGGCCTCATGTGCTATATGGCACCAAAACCACTGAGATATTTTCGTGTGCATGACCAAACAGGGGATAACAACGTATAGGAATAGGGGACATGTCCTTCTATGTTGTTTTTTGTTGTCTCAATCGGGGGGCTAGGGGAAAAAACTGTGTAAATTCATAATAAATTATTAAATTCATTTAACCGTCTGGTCCCACAAATAAAACTGGCACATTTCTTGAAAAAGAAATAAAAGGGTCACTTCAATTTCATTTCCCAATATCAGAGAACAATGGATAACATAGATTCAGCAAACAATGGAGTTACAGATATTCAATCACCGGCCGGTATGCGGTGTAGAAAAACCTTCAGATCCATTTATAGGGGAGCGCAGACATTGTTATAAATAGAGTCAGCTGATACCGATCTCAATTTAGACTGAGTACTTTTTCAGAGACAAAATACTTAACCTCATTCACAATAAATAAATATTGAGCTTCTACAGTGCGGTTTCAATTAACTTTGGACATGTTTTTAATGATTTATTCGAAAAGGAGAAAATTATGAACCAAACATCATGAAAGAATGGCTGCTGGGAAGCTTTGACCTAACAAACTTTGTGCAGAACCAAAATCCGTAAACGTATTGCTTAACTTAATTTCTATCAATTTACCGCGTTTCAGAAGAAAATTTAGTGTCAACGACCTATAGCATAATGTAACAGGGTTAGTTATTGTGAGAGAGGACGGGTATTGGTCACTCAACCCGAATAGTGGAGGTGGTAACCCTGGGTATAAAATGGACCACATCGGGCCCATTGTAATGATCTGTAGTTAATGGTTTGCTGAATCCTATACATATCCATTAGTCTCTGCTATTGGAAAAAGAATTTGAGGTGGACATTTTTATTCATTGATCATCAAAAAAATTGATGGAAGCACTTGCCACACCCCCTTTCATGATCCCAGCTTGGATTTCAAGGTTACTCAGGGGTAAAATTGTTAAAATGTTCCGATTGTGTTGAAGAGCACACCATGATGTTTGTCTGGTTACAAGGATTCCAAAAAGGTATAGTTTATACTACCTGTGACTTAATAGTTTGGAATTATGGGGTAAAAACGGTAAAAAAGGTCAATTTTGGTTTGTACAGGGGTCAAAAATTAAAAATTGCTCCAATTTTTGTAAAATGTGGTTCAAATTGTTGGTTTAGCTCATAGAGTGAAATATAGGAATAGTTTTGACTATCTTACGTGTTTGGTTATTAACCAAAATGGCGAATAAAGTCAACAGCTATTGGCAGCTATTGGATTCTATTGATCTGTGACCTATTTTGTTAGATAACGTGAAAACTAAGCATAACAGATAAGGCAAACTATTCCTTATTTCAATCCTTTAACCCTAAAAGCGCCCCCCCCCCCGGGGGCGGAATCCGCCCCCTCGACATTTTTTTGTCGTATCTCACCTATTTGTTATTTTTTCACGCCGAAACTGCATGACTTTTTTCTTTGAAGCCTTGTGCACGATTTAAGACCATTTTGATATAAAATTGGATCGATTAAGCCCAAATTAATTGGTCGAGCTATGAGTTGCAAAAATATTGGGCGAGACGCAGTCGAGCCCAATATTTTAAAACTCATAGCGAGACCAATAAATATTGGGCGGAAATCATCCAATTTTATCATTATCATGTTTTGGATCCGATATTTTCATACACTTGGACTCTTCAAAACATGATAATGTAATAAAATTGGATTGATTCAGCCCAAATTTATTGGTCGAGCTATGAGTTGCAAAAATATCGAGCAGTCGAGCCCAATATTTTAAAACTCATAGCGAGACCAATAAATATTGGGCGGAAATCATCCAATTTTATCATTATCGGACCTACGGTTATGACGCGGCGTTGCGTAATCGCACACTGCGGGCGAAGAAAGCTATTTCCCATTGAAATTACACGGAACAGCAGAACTCGAGTTTTTTGTGCTAAGGATACAGTTACACTATGTTTTATGTTATTTATTTGATTTATTTGTAGTAAGAGCATGTGTGCGCATACTTTGACACACGTCATGGCCAAAAAATCCAACCTTTGCTTGAAAAATGGCGAAAAACCATGAATTTGCGATTTTTTTTAGATTTTTCGCATTTTTGCATGACGTCATGTTTGACGTCAATGCGACGTCATACAAGGTATGTTTGTACTTTTTTTGGTATCAATGGACATATGATAGTTCATCAATCCGTTTCCGAGATACTATACCTTTTTTTGAATCCTTGTAACCAGACAAACACCATGGTGTGCTTTTCAAACATTCGAAACGTTTTAAATTTTTGACCCCTGTATAACCTTGAAACCCAAGCTGGGTCCATTAAGGGGGTTGGCAAGTGCTTCCATCAATTCTATGGATTATCAATGCCCAAAGTACTTTTGTGCAAATATTCACAATTTTATCCGGAAGCGCACACTCTTTCACTACAGTCCCCTGCTATACTCACAGATTAGGTTTTTGTATTTTGTTTTATGTTGCCGTTTTTTTACATTACTAGAATGATAATTCAGAATAATGTTGCTTTCTCCAAGTTGCTACCATCAACTGAAAATCAACGGGTAGATTAAACAGCATTAGGACAGATAGAGTCAGTGAAGGGGCTGAGACAGGTACACCCAGGTCAAAACTTAACCGTAGTCCTGGGCATATTCACTAGTGGTTTTTATGTTGCATAAGCCATATACTTTCAAATAAGCTTTGGGACCCCCTGATTTTTAAAATTAAAATGGAGAACAAAAAATACTAATTTGACTTAAATGAGTTTTTATAAAATGTTTATTTCCGTCGTAGTAAAATGCACCACAATAACTCAATTTCCAATTTTAAGTACAAGGCACATAGATAGTTCTTTGCTTGACAGGGTGGGTAAACTTTGAGATGATCGAAAGAATTCAAAATGACCGCCAATTTAAACTTTTAATAGTCTTCGCGCTGAAGATTATCTTTGACATCATACAACTCGTACACAAAGAATTCTTTTACCAAATTAGAAGGGTAAGTAATTATAGGACCTCGAAAACGAGCGGGGGGAGATGATAAAATATTCCCAGATTAAATCGCATTTGTAAACTCTTTAACACTGGTGGACATTGAAGATGTATTCCTTTTTCTACTGATTGCCCATTCATTATATAGAGTACTGTTTTCTACACGAACATGTGCCAAAACTAAATTATTTTATATATTTGTTAAAAAATCAAGTGATGTAATACTCCGTCAAGTCTGTATCAAATATCTGCATGCTATAAAGAAAATAACTCGCATATTGAACCTCCAAGTGACCGATGGAATATTATGTTAACATGTATGGTAAGGCCGGTGGCATCGATATATTACCGATGAATAAATTTCTCCATTTGGAGCGCTGAACAGATAACGCATTGTGGGGATTATTTTGTGGCTCTAAATGGTGAACATTGCAATTATTTAAAACAGTAATTTACCAACTAGATAAAGCTTATCGAGTCTTTTAAAAACAGTGGAAAATCAAAAATGGCTACCACGTTCATGAATATTCCCTTGTTCATGATATGCAATATGAAAACATATATTACTTAACTATATATAGTATCGATTCTTTTTTTAAAAACGAGTTTGGAATCAAAAATGGCTACCACGTTCAGGTAATATTCCCTTTTTTCATTTTATTTTTTAAAATTGTTATTTGGCTGCCAAAATATTTCGTATTGGAGAAAATATGGGCAAAATGTTAGCCTATATAGGTGTTTGGTAGAGATTAACAATAATTAAATCAAGCCCCATTAGATTACGATCATATTCTAAAGAAAAATGGTTTCGTTATACTTATGCTTGTGTTCAGCGAATGTGGCAGCCTTTTTATCTTGGGTTACCGGCTCAAACAAATTTTTCTTTAGATGCACAGATATATGCCTTTGTACACTAAAAAGGTCAATTTCGTAATTTTGTGTACGTTTTATGACGGGTATATAAGTTTATCTTCAAGGGGGGTGACAAATGAGGGTAAACAATACAGGCCCATGTTAGTTTTCTATTTTATCAAAAATTTCGTGGGCTCTGGTAAATGCTCAACTTTACATTATCTTACTCGTAATATAACATTTTGAATCCGATGTCATTCAGGTTTAGAAGTAAACACATACTAATTATTAATACTACTCTCAATAACAATAAATGATAGGAAAGTAACAGGATCTATTCTTCTTAGATCTAAAGAAGCTTTTGGACACCGAAATCATTAATCTCCTCATAGAAACAAAGCGACCGGATTTACGCGATGCGTAGATATGTGCCCGCAATTGTCGCGATCACAACATGCGATAGCTTACAACTACAATTGGATAATGTCTACAATCTGAAACCCCACCCGGTCCCCCTTCCCCGCACACTCCACATCACAAGAGAACACCCCACCATTCCACCGAGAACTCCGACCACTCCCCTCCCCGAGACAATCCACCACACCCCTCCCTGAGACACCCTCACCCTTCCACTCCCCGACACCCGCCAATCCATAGCTTCGACACCCCTCCCCTTCCGGGCCGCCGCGTCCCGCCGCGACACCCACCCATCCTCCAATTGCATTATCCAATGTACCGTTCATGATACAGCAATTATGATTTCATCAAGAATTGGCCCCCCACAAGCACTTGGCCCAATTACGATTTCACACAAAAGATGTATGACAGAGTGGTCTTTCACATAGCGACAGGTAATTTTGTATATCCGAGTACAGTTTAGCGATACAGCAATATGCCAATTGAATTGAGCTCATTTGCATACATGAGCCGCATATCAAATACAAAGAAGATGCGCACCATGAGAGGCTTTCATGCAGCGAAGCGGAAGTTTGCGTATCCGATGCACCCGTTTCAAAAATTATAAGCGTATACGTCGATTGGGGGTTGTATTAATTAGGCTCATGTGCCTATGTAATTTGCCCGAAATACGCCCCAAAATCGATTCAGGTCGAGAACTCTTCAACTCGCTTCCTTCCACCACGTTAAATCCTTATATGCCTTTCAGAGACTCCAGAATAAAACTGTGATATAAAGCTGTGGCGGAAATTTTCTTAAAATTATGCAAATTAGTACTTAATTAGCATATTTTACGCCCCCAAAATATATTCAGGTCAGATAACTCATCAACCGGCTTCTTCACCAATTTATATCATTGTAGCCCTAAGGAACACTCAGAATTCGTACACAATATGGCCAAATGTTGACATTTTCTGTGGCAATATTAACCTTTCCCTTGACCTTTTCTCTTCCATACCCCTGACGACCAGGGGTATGGATGACCCTGGGGGAATGAATTAATGCGTTAGTAGGGGGATTCCCCTCCTACCCAATATACCCACGTTTGGCTACTCTAGCTCATACAGAAAAAAACATATGCCCAAAATGTTCCGGGTTAACATTTTTATCAAGACATACGGACGGATCGGAGGAGCCCATTTGATGTCCCCCTCCCGAACTTCGTTAGGCGGGCAATTAAAGAAGTATGGTATCATTGGCAATACATCAAAGGGGTTTAATTTCTATCTAAAAATCTTATCATGGCTGAAAGAGTTGCACGAGCACGAGAAAACAAACATTACATCTTACCTTAAAGTAACTTCTAATGACCACGTGGATAAATCATCTAAGTAGATCTGGGTCCATTTTATGTTTTTAGGGGCGCCGACGGCGCACTCTTAGCGGGCTTTGGGATACCGTTACGGCGGTCCGGGGTAAGTGTAAGGGAATGAGGCCCGTAGCGGTGTGCCTATACTTTCCGTGTTGGCGAGCACCGAAGTACCCGACAAAAGTCACTTTTCTCGCTAGGTTTATAGGTTAAGACCCAATTACGATGCATATTCAAAACCAAAACATAGTAACGGAAACCTCTCTGATGCAAAAATCCCATAGAACCCTGCGTTTCCGTACATAACGTTAATCGCTCGCGCCGTACTAATATAATATCTTGCGCAACGTGCTGTAATACAGCCTATACACTTTCCGGACCGCCTTTGGAAACTGTAGCCAAAATGGTGATTTCTACGTTACATCACGATCTATGTTACATAGCGGATGTTCCAAATATGGTGAAAATATATTGAGGAAAGTTGCTCGAAATTACCCGATGGACCTAAAAATTAATTTCTTCGGCAGAGATTATCAAAAAAAAGTTTCAATAGTCCTTGCGGAAATTTAAGGAATAGTTTTACGTTTTAAAACACTCTATAATGGCATCCTCACGTAACACGCCATATTGGTCATGTCAATCGGGACCTCGAGTTTGTCTTCCATCACCTGGATCCATTGAGCAGATTACAGGGTTATATAGCAAGTTCCTGTAGCGCGCGGTTTAAGGCACTACGCACTTGCATTACTTTCCCCCACGTTGGTCCTGGGTTCGAAATCGGTAAAGTGGACGTTGATTTTTATGTTGTTATTAGTTTTTTGTTTTGTTGAGCTGTTTGTTACCATGAAAGATGTTGCCGTTGTTTGCTTTTTTCTCCCTTTTCCCCATTTATTTTAAAAACTTTTTTACAAGCTTAAATGAATCACGAAGTTGGGAATAAGTAGGCCAAAATGACAAATAATAATAATGAAACAAAATTACAACGGGAAACAAAAGAAAATAAATTTAAACATATATAAAATACAAAATAAAAATTCAAAAGAATTAACAATTGAACAATGAGTGAAAGACAAATAAAAAAGACGGAAACAATTAAGAATTTAAAAGAAAAACAATATTAAATTAAAATTAATTAAAAATACATAAAATAATATAAGCAGATTAAATAAAAACAAAAATTATTAAGGCCAATGGAATTGGATTGTTAGTTTCCAGTTGACTGTTTGAAAAAAGGAGGTCACTATTTCATTATTCATTATTTTCAAGATTTCATATAAATGTTTACGTCATTGGTATAAGATGGTGTCTAAACCTAAATTCATATATCAGACTTTATAACAGTTGGATAATATTTCCTTCAAAAATCAATTTTTCAAGATGAATATTGTAAGCTCGTTCGCAGAGTATGATCAGGAGCATTGGTAGGGAAATCTAAAATTTTAATTATTAACCACTAAGTAAACCCCCTCAGCCACAAAAAATGTTAACATGATCAGAACGACATGCCTGATATTATGAGAAGCTGAAAGTTATGATCTGTATTTAAGATTTCCGAAAATATGACTTTTAACCAAAATAAAAAGAAATAATCAAAATATCGAATACGAACAAAAATTAATGAAACAATAAAATAAGCATTTAAAATGAGCAAAATATTAAAACTAAAAAGTAATACAAATTAATTGAACGAAATAAAACCCGAACATTAAAAATGAAAAAAAAAAGACAAATACATTAAAAAAGAAAATACGAAGAAAAATGTTTTTTAAACAATTATAAAAATAAAAAATATACACTCAATTTTATAAAAATAATTAAAATATATTGTTTTTTTTAAGTTAATTTTTTCAATTTTCAATTTGGTGAAAATGAGAACCTGAATTGGATGGGTTGTGTTGGTGGAAGGGGTGATTGGCAAAACCCTGTTACGTGGAACCCTGGCGTTGTTGAAAAAGAAGAACCCGGGGTAGTTGGGAAAGTGGATAATCTGGGAGGTGAGAAGGAATCTGGTAGAGGTTTCTGGTATGCAAACGCGGGTATTGCCATCTATATTCCGTCAAGTGCTTTGCCCACAGATCATATAGCGCCGGGAGGAATAATATTGAATAACAAAAAAAAAGGACTTTGGGTAGTTGGGATGGGAATGGGATTGTCATATAGATAAAATAGGATAAGGTGTGGAGGTAATGTAATGTAGACATGTGCCCTGGTGTAGTTGGAAGAGGAACCTGGGTTAGTTGGGAAAGGGCCACTCTTTGCAGATGAGAAGGGGGGTCGTGTTAGTTGGAAGGACGCTCTGTTGACAGCTGTGAAGGGCTCTTGCCAGGACAGTTGGGCGGAAGGGGTCTTGGATTGTTCGAAATGAAGAAAGACCTTTGGACTTTGGGGCAGCTAGGTTAAAAGGGCCCTGGTATAGTTGCAAAGGGGGCCTGTGGTCGGTAGTCAGACATGGGCCCTAAGGTGGTGA
This sequence comes from Ophioderma brevispina, assembly GCA_023653785.1. Lineage (NCBI taxonomy): Eukaryota > Metazoa > Echinodermata > Ophiuroidea > Amphilepidida > Ophiodermatidae > Ophioderma > Ophioderma brevispina. The sequence continues at coordinate 19,419 of JAMKCH010008003.1, forward strand.
CAAAGTTTAAAAATGCTACAGGTTACGTCTGATAAGGTTCACAACAACTAAATGGTTCATACGATATTCGTGTATTTCAAATTATATATTTTTTAGTACGTATTCAAACACTTTGTATAAGGCAAGTGCATAAAAAATTCACGGTTCAATTGATATGTGTTACCGTTCTTCTACATAGTTTTCCCAACCACTAGAAAACCCAACAAGACGCACTCCTTAGGGCGCCCCTTTCCTTTAAAGGAATTTTTAGTTAGGAAAATCAGGCCACGTCACACATACGCATACGATCTAAGCAGGCCCGTGGAACTTAATTAGAAAGCGCGTATGCTAAATTTCAGCAGGCGCTGTCAATTGACAATCAAGCATGGCCGAATACGACAGAAGGCAAGTCAAAACAAAGTTGCGGTGTCTTTTGTACTGTTTGTCAAATAAAACCTTCGAAACGGTTCGGTAATGATCTACAGTCGATCATACATTTGAGAGAATTCGTATCCTCAAAAAGTACTGTTCCCTTTTAGTGTCATAAGGACAGTAATACTAAATTTGATTTTACTAGGTGGCCTTGGTCCTCTATTTGCAGGGTAAGTTAGAATACTTATACATGTTACAAAAAGGCAAAAATTCTGATTTTTAATGAGTTTTTTGCTTGTTGATTAGCAAATCAACATGGATAGTGCCAGATAGTTCCTTAATGGAAAAACCTGTGGGTTATTTTGAGGGAGGACTATAAAATTGGTTGAAGAAATTGAAGACGTTCAAGCCTTTTTTTTAAGGATGTCTCTGGTACACGAGGAGTACTTGGCATCTCTGGCGTGAAAAGTGTCCATAATTGTCATAAAACTTTCATGGGTTTTTGATATGATATATATATATATTATATATATATATATATATATATTGCTTAATATACATACTATATATATAGATATATATTAAGCCCTAAGTCGCACCTTTGGTAGACACTGAATCTTGGATGTACTAATGAATATCGTTAGGGAGTACATTTACTGTCTCCCTAACGGTTCCTTTAGAATGGGTTTCATTCCGTAACCAAGGATATGAATATTTAAATTATGCAAATGACAGGGTACACTAGAAAACAAAGGAATGATATAATTAATTTAAAAATATAAGGCTATCTCACGTAATTAATTATTTATCTGTCTCCCTAATATACCCAGTTGTGAGGATTATATAATATATCTAGATTACTATATATTATTATATAGATACTATATATATATATATATAGATATATATATATCTATATATAATATATATATATATATATTATCTATATAACACTATATCGCACTTTGGGAGACACTGATCTTTGTTATGTACTAATGAATACTTAAGGGAGACATTTACTTTCTCCCTAACGTTTCCTTTAGAATTGAGGGTTTATTCCGTAAAAGATATGAATATAAATTATGCAAATGAAGGGTACTCCACGAGGAATCAAAGGGATAGGAATATTAATTATTAAATAACTATAAGAGCTCCTTATAAGCTAAGAAGTATTTCAAATGTCTCCCTAGTATACCATTTGTAGATTTATATATATATATCTAATATATATATATATATATATATATAGATATTATATATAATCTATATAGATAGATATTATATATATAGATATATATATATAGATAGTATATTTATATATATATCGGGCACGTGTGGGTCCAGTGGATTGATCGCTCGTTCCCGCAATCCAAAGGTCGTGGGTTTGAATCCAAATGCGGCCAACTGTTGTCCCTTGAGTAAAGGCAATTTTACATTTAATTACTCCTCTCCCCAGGTGTATAAATGGGGTAATGCTGGGAAAGTAACAGACCGCTGTGCGGGAGGAGTGGCGAACCCCCCACAAGCAAACATTATACCGGAGGAGTCTGCCCAAAAGCCAAGGAAAGAGAGCTGGGCACTCCGCGCACGATGCTTGCTAGGCACGACGACGTTACGACTCATTACAGTTCGGCAACTCGGGCCATTACGTCATCCCAATGACGTCGACCGCCCGTCACCCATCTCCGCTTTCGTCGACCGTACCGTCCATACCCTTGACAAGATGGAGCTCCCTGCAGGGGGCAGAACTAGAAGGGAGTCAACAACGGTATCAGGTAAGCAAGCGCATTCCTTGAGTCTAAAAATACCAGTATTTATGATAGACCATACAGGAATCTCATGCTTACCTTAGATTTTTGATCGCTTGTATATTAACAATTTTTGCATCCATCATCATTCAGATATGACTCAATAACAAAAAAGTGGGTGACAGTAAACGGCCGCTAACCTTTAACACGAACATGAATTAAGATTCCAGACACCCCAACCGCAACATAATGAGGGTACAACAAGCAACTAAAGCGGTACTATACATCGATTGTATGCTCTTACCTTAATTCTTTGCCAGTGTGCCGACCTTGCCGGGCAAAGGATCGCTCTTGCAAAGTTTACTCTTTCTGGGTCGACGTTACGTAGATAAGTGGCGTCGAATGTTGTCGCAGAACTCCAGGAAACCGCCTGACAGGTTTCGGCCAGAGACATCCCGCGCTGGAAGGCTACTAAACTCGGAATAGCCGTAGTACTATGAGCAATCACGGTAGCGTCAACGACAACGGCACGGGCATCCAAGATTACTTTAACCACCCATCTAGCCAAACTTACCCGTGCCGCAGCCCTATACAGAGCCGCAGTAATCAGAAAGAGATCTTCCGTGGGTCCCCTAATAGTGCAGTCCTTTTGAGATACCATCGTAAGGCTCGGACCGGGCACTAAACCCTATTTTCCCTAATAGATGAGACAGACCTTGGGAATATGGAGGGGAGAGGCAGTGAAGGAGGTATGTTCGTTCTTAACTAGAAACCCCAGGCGAAAGGACAGATTAGCTCCCGCAGAGGAAAATTGAAGGTGGCATCCTCGAGTGGCTCAAACGGAGGTCCCTTCAAGTATCCCAGTACTGCGTTGAGATCCCACGAGGGGGTGATCCTCCTCTGAGGAGGTCTGGTATTGAACATTCCATCCAGGAGGAGACGAATCGCTTCTGCATCATTCAGGCGGGAAGCCATGGTCGAAACCCTTGTGAATGAGCTGTATAGCCGACTTGTAGTTCCGTATTGTAGCAGCTTCGAGTCCGGAATCAAAACGACTAGTTTTAACTTCTTAAAAGAAGTCCGTTACCTGACCTACAGTGGCTGTATAGGGGTCGAAGCATTGGTCCTCACACCACTTGAAGTAGGGACCCAAATGCCCAGAGTAAATTTTGAGGGTACTGGATCGCCTACCCATTGAGGCCAAATCAGCAGCTCTGGATGGAAGGCGGTCCTCCTGGAGGGAAGGCATTGGGCTGAAGGAGTAGTCCCTCGACAGGTCGTCTGCCAGGACGTTGGTTATCCCGGCAATGTGCCTCGCCAATAGGGATATTCCCTGGCTGCGGACACCAACCGAAGAAGGTGCAGAGTGTGAAGGCACAGGGTTGCCGACCTTGTACCTCCCTGACGGTTGATGTACGAGACAACTGTCCCGCTTGTCTGGCTGAACAACCACCTAGCCTCCCCTCATCTGTGTGCGAAACTTGGGAGGGTATTCCTGACCGCCAAAAGTTGAGGAGGTTTGATATGGGAAAGAGGCCGACCAGCGACCGGATGCAACGTCCTTCCTCCAGCGACATCCCCAGCCGCTGTTTCCGACAGGGAACTCCTACCCACAACGATTCGCTGGGAGTGGCCACCACTCTTCTCCCTTGAGCTATTGAAGAAAACCGTAACATCCAGAAGGGGGTAAGTGCTTCGCTTTAAATGCCCAGTAGGTGCGGCTGAAAACCTAATATATTAAAGCGCATGTCGGGTTGCGGGGCCTAGGTCCACTAGTAAACATGGATTTTTTTAATTATGGAGGACAAAATGAAGTCCTTTTGAACTTGCGTTTTGTATTTGATCTGAAATTACGGAACTGTGATACTTCTTAGTCATGTGTGCACATAAACAAGTTGAGGAAGAGGTATAGAAACGGATATTTTGTGTTATGTTAATGGTGGTTTGTGGGGTATGCATATCGCATGTGTTGTGTACAGATGTTTTGACGTGGGAATAAATGGCACATACAATAGCTACTCATGTTCTTCCTGTGAATGGGGGGGGTGGGAGGGTAATTAATTTCTGTCTGGCCTGAGGGAATTTTGCATATGGTTCCAATTAAATTAAATACTACAATTTACACACCCAGCTCATAGTGGGGAGGGGGGGGGAGGTATGACACGATCTGCTTGATTTGGGGCAAATTGGGGATTCCAAACGGGAAATGTGGGGACTGTTATATGCATTTACTATAGCAGTCTCTGTCAAGTTATATAACAAAAATCTCGCTTTTAACCTCTATCGATAAATCTAGTATTTTATGGTAATTTGGAATACATTAGTGACTTCCAAATCTTTCGGGGTTAGTGGTAAACCCAAACCTCACAATGGTCAGTTTTCCACACTTGACAGTGTTTCCCAAAGATAGCACCCCCCCCATTTGATTTATTCACATTCAACGAAAGGGGTCGCAGCCACTAACATAGTTCCGGCAAAAATAGCGTAATACTAAGTACTCCTTTTTTAACGCTTTTTGTTTAAAACCATGCGCCAACAAGTTTTAGGCGATATCTTGTCAACTATTTGGGAATTAGGAAAGTCAAATTAGGATTTTTTTTTTCACAAACAAAATCGTAGGAACTACATGCCTTTCAGGGTGAGGATCCGTATAGGTGCTTCTGAAGATTTTGGGCCCGAAATTAATGCTTCCGAAGCAATGGTCCCAGGAGCATAATTATACTCGGAGACAGCAACCCTTTGATGAGCTCGCGTACTTCCTGGTTGTAAAGGGCCTAGCTACAGCGTCATACAATATGGCGTGTGTTCGGACGGGTGACCCACCAGCAGCAGATCACTTTTGGTGGCCAATCAGAGGCAAGTGCTTTTTTTTTTCCGCATTAAATAACGCAAGAACCATCAGAGAACCATGAAGTACGCGCCCGTCATAGGGTTTCCGTCCCTAACTATAATGTTCCTGGAGCATAAATTCTTGAAAATATCCCATCCTGTCAATCTGCCCTGGAGCATTGGAATGTACAGTGCTCCAGGAGCAAATGGCGAATGTGGTCCTGTAGCAGTGGAGAACTGGTTTTGTTGTCACTTACTGCATGCTCCCGGAGCATGCATGTGCATTCAATTTGCTTAGATATTCTTTCCCAGATTGTATGTTCCGGGACCCTATCGTCCCTTTACCTATGCTCCTAGAACATAATTTCGTGTCAATTCTCAGACTGTCAAACAGTGTTGTCAATGACTGCTAGCTGCCGATCACACTTGAAAGTCAGTATGTAAAGTTTTAATATTTTGAAAGGTAACTAATAGTCATTAAAAATGGCTTGCATGCAATGCACCCACTCCGTCCATTTTGCAATTTTGGATGACTCGCATGGACTTTGAAGCTAAGCACACTTATAAGGCAAAGTATTCTGCAATCTTCACTCCTGTGGTTTTTCCGTCAAGGCTGCAAAAATTCGTAGGTGGGAGGGGCCATATTGAACTCTTTCCGAATTTTTAAAAGGGCTTGCATGTGGGAGTGGAGAATTTGGCGTTCCTCATGATTTTGGCAATATCTTGTTTTGCCTGCCGTGACATCAATGGTTGACCAGCAACCGTGTGCTTTATTCCGTTATTGCTTAACGAGCTTTATTTCCGTCAGTGAGTTAGGTGGTCAATGACGTCACGAGTGGCCAAATAAGACATTCCCGTGATTTGGTCGGCTTAGGCACGCGCAAGTAGGCCTATAGTCGGATATTCCACACTATTGTAAAATAGAATCTCTAGCTTTAAAATTCAAATTTATCACTATCACCCAAAGACCCCCTATTCTTTTGAAAAAAAGAACATTTACTGATAATAACCTCTACTTTTCAGACTTTAGAAGATTTGTAAATTTGAATTTTTCAACCAAGACCCCATTTTGGTGATTTTACAAATTGCTTGCCCAAATAATCCCTAGATTTATTTGTGGAAGTTTTGGAAAGAATTTAGTATGTGCCAACCCCCCTATGAATTCGAGCCTCACCGAATAAAACTGCATGTTGAAGGATGTGGCGGTAAATACTGAATTCATCCGGTGCGAAAGTAATGATCGTAGGTAATTATAGCCCGGCGTACTCACAGTCCGGCTACGACGATAAGGAATAAGGCACTCAATTAAGTTGAACCTTCACGCAACATTTGGTTCACGCTTTATTCCTGATCGTCTATGGTGCCCGCCTATGGCTGCTCCCCGACTAATATAGTTGCTTTCACACTCCACCCAAACCCATTTTGCACTTCGCTGTCATCAAACCCCATGGTTTTAAAGCGTCAGCCTTACCCCCATACGTCCGTTTCATACGCTAGTGTTGTCGTCCCCGGAAATTTTTGGGTTTGGGGGGGCAGTTTCTACAAGCCCCTAAACCTCAATTTGGTCCAGAATTAAGTTCCAGAGTCCCTATTACTTCCGAAAACCCTTCTTTTGCTAAACTTTCATTCCCAATCTCCAATTTGGCTGCTTCACACCTCACCACCCCTACCCAAACCAATTGAGTGACCCCCCCCCCAGGTGTGGTACCGACACAGTAACTTAGTGGCTGCTTTCAACCTGCTGCAGTATGAAATTTTTTCAAATAATTTCAGTATTTTGTTAGTGCCAAATTAACTTAACCATCAATAAGCACATTTCTAGCAGCCTTCACACTTCATCCTAAATTTTGCAGCTTTTTTATATACTAGTCTCAACTCCATGGCACAGTTCAAAGCTTCAACTCACTACTGTAATTACTGTAATTTTCAAATATTCCCTCTGCGGTCATGTAGGAGTCAGATACCCCGAATGCAAAAGGTCAGTTCATGTTTATCATACAGGCCCAAGAGGTCGTTGTAACTGTCCCCTGGATGATGCTATATTGTAGGATCTAGTTATGCCACAATTAGCAATCACGGTTGCAGATAAACAACAGCAATTGTATTCATATGGGTGACCTCTGACATGGTTTTTGCATTACAAGTTCACATACAGCGATGGAGGAAACATAAATTGACCAATTTCAACAATTTACTTTTTTTTTCGGTCTTTCGTATTATTGGGCTTTCCATCTTTTGGTATCAAAACTGTCACTTCCTTAAACTCAAACATTTCCAGGCAATAGAGTACAAATCCCATACATTCCCTTATGGCTCCAACCAGGGGAATGGGAGGGGGGGGAATATCAAAAAATTCATAAAATTAAAAAAAAAAAAAAAAAAAAATGGGGTATAGACTTGTGGATATCATTTTTTTTTTCACATACAAAAAATCTATTGAAAATTTTCAAAACCACAATCCTAACCACAACATAATCACAACTGCTTTTTTTATAAACTCAATAATTCAATTCTTTACTTCAATCTAGTAGCAGAAATGGACAAAATTAAGTCCATTTTTTTTAAAAAAATCCATGTTGAGACTGGCAAACAGCCCAGAATGAAGGCCGCCACTGCTGGGCCGACTGGGCCGCATCAGAATGCTGGAACACCTCGACCATGTTGCGGACTCACTCGAGAACTGGACAGGTAGGCCCCGACGTGAGAGGTCTAGCTGAGCACCAAAAAAGAGGCAATTGTGTCGGGAGTGGGGACTGCAGATTGGATTTCTTGTGATTGACAATGAAACCCAACTGAGTCACTACGCGGACGACTTGTATGTGGAGTAATACCATCTCCCCTGGAAGGGGAGTAAACGCAGACAGTCGTCGAGGTACACTGCCTTGACAATGGATTAACCCATGGGCAACGTCGAAAGGCCAAGGGAGGTATTGAACCTGAATGCCCGACAATCCACATGAAAACTGAGCCACTTCTGGTCGTTCACGTGAATAGATACTTGCAGATATTCATCCTTTAGGTCTAGAAAAGTTGCCCATTTTCCCTTGATTGGGCAACGCAAGACCGAAGCCAAAGTCTCCATCCGATTTTTCCGGCTTGATGAAGGTGTTGAGCGGCTTAAGGTTGAGAATGGGCTGCCAGTCGCCTGTCTTTTTGGGAGCAAGGAAGAAGCTGGATCAAAATCCCTCCCTGAAGGGAGGAGACAGTGGGACAATGGCATTCTTGCGCAGCAGGTTCTCGATTTCGCGCAGCAAGACATGACGCCTCTCTGGAAGAGGATGTCATGTTTACTTCACCGACTGATCACAGCTGTTTGAAGGTCTCATTTATTATGGCAAAACCAAAATAAAAAAAATATTAACGGCGACACACTTTTTACAACTAATTTGTATTATTTTTACCATTGACTTCATTGTGTGTAAATTTTATGAAATTTCATTGCGGGCAAATGTGGGTTTTCTTTAAAATCTAGTTTAACACGTCTTTCTATGGAGAATCGGCATATACAGGGCGCTATAACATACAAATCATGACCTTAGTAGGCCTATATGGCAAGATTCCCGCAATGGATTTTTCTGATTTTTGCAGAGGTAATAGGTCTTGCATGTCCCTACCCATAACAGTTGTCAAATTTGTGTCGCCACTGCTTAAACTTGCTCTACAAAAAATAAAAGAGACAATTTGTGTGGGGTCAAACAGCTGTGTGATGACGGGGAGGTGCTGCAGTGAACTTGATTCTGTACCCCTGAGAGACCACCTGCAGCACCCATGAGCCCACGACACCTTATACGGAGATCCGCACTGAGATCCCTGGTGTAGGCCTGTCTTATTGAGTCAAAGCTTTCTCCCTACAGATGTGCTCCAAGCGTAGCATGAGTGCAATTAATTCTTCAAGCTGGTGTCTCGCCGCTAGCTCGGAGACCTCGAAGGCCGATGGAGTTTGCCCAACACTTGCATTCTCCACAAGCCCACCAAGATAATCGGTATTGGCAAAGAGAGAAGCTACCTAGCCGAGTCAGCATCCTCGACCTAATACTAGCCCAAAGGAGGGAGTAGGCCAACGGGACCGAGCGCCCACCAGATGGGAGCTTGCCAGCTATGTTTGCGTCCATGACTGGAACCCACATCAGCGCCTCATAGTCCAACTTGGACGGGAGCGACGTTTTTTTGGCAATATTGACCTTTTTTACATTTCCCCACCCCTGACAGACCCGGGTGAGGACCTTGGGGAAAATTAATTGCATGTCAGTATGGGCTTTGTGCCCTCCTACAATATACCCAAGTTTGGCTATTCTAGCTCACCTAAAAAAGAGATATGGCTATATGTTCCAGGGTTAACATTTTTTATCATGGACGGACGGACGAACGAACGAACGAACGAATGGACGGACGGAATACATACACACGGACGCTGCTCATTTTATAGTTTTGAACTCGATCAGCGGGGACAAATAAGCAGGGCGCCGTGATCAATTCAGACTTTTTCTCACATTTGCAAGAATTTGATAGTAAAGCCACAAAGCAATTTAATCAAGGCTGCCGCCCTGAGCTGCCGAGTAGCACAAATACTCCACCTGACCACAACGATATTTGTGGTTTTATGTATAGACTAGTACATGCTCCTGGATCCAGTGTGCACAACAGACCACCTGGGAGTGCACCAATTTTGGCCCCTTGTTTGTGTATTTAATCTTTCTTTAGACAGGGTAGCTCCTTCAATGTTAAAGCACTGATTGCGAATTTGCAAACACAATGTTCAAAATAATTGAGAATAAATGTCAACAATCTAGGCTATACGAAATTTTGTTTCAAAATATTATCACGCTGGATATAGGGGGCCCAGTACCAAATCACTTCACATTTGGTGTATGGTAGTTAATTCCGGTGTAGAAGTAATTATAGTCCGGCGTACTCATAGTCCGGCTACAATGGTAAGAATAGGGCACTCAATTCAGTGACTCTTCACACAACTACGGCCGTCGTTAAGTCGTCATTCCTGTTTCTAAAATTGAAAAAATAAATTGAGGGGGTTTGTTTTTTTTCCTCTCTCTTTTTCCCTTCTCTTGGGGGGGGGGTTTTTGGGGGGGTAACCAGTGTTTGAAAATTCTCAAGACGGAATAATACGAAAGGCATTGTTGGAAAAAAAGGGATTCGGGGGCCCCGTCGTAGAGATTGAGTGTTAACTTTTTCGTGTCTGCGAGTACCGAAGTACCTAGTTCGCATGACAACCTAAATATACAAGCAAATCAGACGCATTCTTTAATCGAATGACGTTTTCCTTTTGGACTCCAGTTAGTTTGCAGAAGAGTGTACTCAAAAACGTGTAGCAGCAAATTACTGAATTCACATACAACTCAGTAAATTACTCACCCAAGTTGTTACTAAACGTCCGTATAATACAAATCATCAACAGGGATTTGCAAAAAAGGCTTAAAATAAACAAACTAACATCTACATTTGCTTTCATCAGGGTTGAGTAATATGGGCGCTAGTATTGCGTGTCGTCACTGTTGTGGTGGAACTATACAATAATGTGGGAAGGATTTTCCCTGAAGTGGTTTGTATCTCAGAATGACATCATTATGAATTTTATGATTATTATGATAAAAGACCTTCTGAGGTGGTAAGTGTGTGCCTTGTTTTAGAGCTGAGGATTATATTAAACAATTTTTATTAGCTCGGGAACGGCGAATATTTGCGAACCTTTTTGCTTCGGAGCCTCTTCATTTTACACGCATTGCACTGCTACAAGTTATTGTATACGGAAGGGCTTCTACCGTGATGCGGTACGCCCAAGTAAAAACGTTCATCACGGTTAGAAGTCCTTTTACTAGAAGTACCCGGAAGTACCCGACAAAAACGTTCAATTTATAGTAGGTTCTTAAAGGTTCAGACCCATTAAGATACATATTTAAAACAAAACATAGTAACGGAAACCCTCTGATGCCAAAAAACTTCCATAGCAACACCTCCGTTTTCGGGGATATTGGAGATTTATTTCAATTACATTCTTATGACGGACTGATAACAATCTCTCGCGCAAGTACCATTTAGATAATATCTCTCGCAGTCTGTGACACAGATACACGCCTTCCGGACCGCCGTATCACGCAACATAGTTTCATTATCCATTATCGTCTATGGAGCCCGGACGTTGGCTCCCGCCGGACTAGAGGTTGCTTTCACACCGGTCAAACAAGGCCGACGGTGACATTCTGGTATCCCGTGGGAATCAGTTTTCCATGAGGGTATAGCAATGTTATGATTAAAAAAGGGAGCGCAAACCATACACATTTAGTAGGAAATAGTGACTTTCGATTCATGTGATAAAATAGGCCCAGGAAAGAATACTCTTGTCGGAAACGGTTAGGAGGCGCCCGTGACAGCCGAAAATAACGGCGACGATGTCTACCTGCTCGTATCGCAAAAGTTAATCGGAGTGTGTAAGATGGTTGGTTGGTTGAATGGTTTGACTTGGCACCTATACTCAAACTGAGTTTTTGTGCCACAACAGTAAAGGAAAAAAAGAAAACAAATCAAAACAAATAAAAAGGACAACATAAAAAAGGAGCCAAAAACAAAACAAAACTGGAGTTTTTTTTTTTTTTTTTTTTTGGAGCCCAGACTTTGGCTCCCGCCGGACTATAGTTGCTTTCACACCGGTAAACAAGGCCTACGGTGACATTCTGGTATCCCGTGGGAATCAGTTTTCCATGAGGGTAGCATGTTATTATTAAAAACGGAGCGCAAACCATACACATTTAGTAGGAAAATAGTGACTTTCGATTCATGTGATAAAATAGGCCCAGGAAAGAATACTCTTGTCGGAAACGGTTAGGAGGCGCCCGTGACAGCCGAATATAACGGCGACGATGTCTACCTGCTCGTATCGCAAAAGTTAATCGGAGTGTGTAAGATGAATTGAAGTTTAGGTTTATACAGCCTCTATTGGAAGCAATGCATTGTGGGAAGGCCCTATATGTTTCATGTCCGATCGTGTGAATCATGCATATAAATATTCAATGGTTTTAACGTGGGTGAAAAGTAGTTTTAAAGCACATTCTTACGTCGGGCCTATAAATGGGGCATGTAATTGGTCCTGTGCCCCCTTTCCGCTGGATAGGGGAGAAATGTGTCGTTGAAGCCATTTTAAACTTTGTTTCATTCTGCTCATAGAGCAATATGTAGGAGGTAATGCATCTTACAAATTTAAACATGTGTCTGTTTTACTTGATTAAGTAATCACACATGTTTGACCACTTTTGCATTATGCTTCAGTGAGTTGCCAAAAATATTTTGTAAACTGGCTTCAGCTTCCCCTAAAAAAGGTGACAAAATAAAGAGAAAAGGAAAAGGAGTGAAAGGGGCAAAGAGGGGAATAGGTTGGGTAAGTTGAGCAAGTCGTGGGGGTAAGTTGAGCCATCCCTGAAATGCACAATATGCCTAGATTGTATAAATCCAGTTTCTGTCGATTGTTTTTTGTTTCAGAGTATTTGCCAAAAAGGTTTGATATAATGAAAAGTTTTAGTCTAAGTTGAAAAATAAATAATTTTTGATGTGATCTACTTGGAAATTTTTTTTTGGAGAAAATTGTGGCCCATTTTCCTATGCTCAACTTATCCCATGCCCAGTTTCTCAACTTAACCCCATATGGACCATTTAAAGTTCAAAAGCAAGACCCTTCAAACTAAAACTTCGACAGTTACAATTAGTTTTCGAAAGTTATTTCCCATATCACACCCTCAATCCACAAAAGAGTGCATTTAGCTTTACCTTTGTAGGGGGAATTTGAGCAAAATCATTTTTTTACAAAAGTTAAAAAAATGTGCCACAAATGAACTTTTAGTGCAACTTCGGGATGGGGGATTGCAAGGAGTCCATCTTACACATGAGAAACCTGTGTAGGCAATGTACTAATAGATAGTGCTGTAAAGTGAATTAGTTTCTTTGTCCTCTTTCCTAGAGAGGGTGGCTCACTTTCCCTTTGGCCAACTACCCCCCCCCCCTTACAAATCAGCCAGGGCACAAATCAGCAATAGCGATGTGGTATTTGATGTGTATGTAAAAGGGGAATTTTTATAGTCTGATTTTGTATTCCCTGGTCATAAACGCATATTGTCGATGGTAAGTTCAATTGGAGGGGGATGTGTTGAGATCAAAACCTAAAAAGCTGAAATGCTCAACTTTGTACAACAGAATATGATGCTTTAACCATTTTACATGAACTTTTTCTGCATCGATCTTAAAGGCTTCATACCAGATCAATTGAATAGATTGTGGGTAAAGTGTGAGACACACATCGATCCTTTGTTTGGCGTTAAGAACCGATAAGTGTCATGACTCCAAGGCTGGGGAAGAGGAGGGATGAGCCTCGTAAATATTGCAGTTTGTTTATGAGTGACCAAAACTCTAAACTACTTAAATAATTGTACCAAGCTGTCAAATATTAGTTTCTGGAACAAGACGAATAACTTAACAGTGTTTATGATTCGAGTATTCCTTATGCGTAAAAGGCTCTATCTATATAACGACCGCAGCCGCGATGCTGTGCACCATAGCAGTCCAAATTCCCTTTTGTCATTAAGTGGGGATGTCAGATGGATCCTGCTTGGATTTCTCGAGCAATCACATCAATGAGTTAAAGGGGCGACCCCTGTTTTGGCATGTTAACTTCCAACATATGACATCTGAGACTACTGATCAATCGTACGATGACAGTGACCGGCAAATCATGCCGCGTTGGTCACCCTAAGCTGAAATTGGAGGGATACGCCATTATCTGTCTTTGTCGTGTGCGCACGCCAGGAAATGTTTTGTACTCGCATAAGAAGCTTGGTGTAGGTGCCATCCAGTCTATCCGGTAGCTCTTTTTTCATGGTCCCGGTCCTCAGCCATATAACAGGATTCTCTCTACACAGGCTCTATAGAACTTCAGCTTGGTTAATTGGAGATACCAGATTGCCATCATGGTGTAGTTTTTTCAGCCATTCTAAGCTTGTCTTTTGCGTGACAGAAGTCTTTCTTGCTGTCGGCACATAGGACCTAATACTTGAAGTCCTTGACCTCTCTGAGTTGGCTACCATCGTTGTGCAGAATAGTTGAGATCATCTTCCTCATTGCATCATATATTCAGTCCTTCTTGGCATTTAGATGTAGACCGAGTTTGCGCGGCATTCTCAAGTGATGTGAGTAGCTCTTGTGCACCACAGATCATATCAGCAGTTAGAGCTATAGATCATCTGCACAGTCAAGGTCTGTGAGATAACTGACTTGGTGACGTCTAAAACGCTTGGTTTGATGTGAGTCCTTGTCGTTCAATGTGGCAAGACTTTGTCTGAGAATGTAATCAACCACGACTACAAAGAGATAGGGAGCAAGAGTAATTCCTTGGAGGATTCCAGTAGTTGTTAGGAACGCCGTTGTGGGCCCATCCATGTTGCACAAAGCTATATGGTTATCCTACATATGGCAATTGCCTTGAACAGTCTCATCTGGGACACCAAGTTTGGCGAGAATAGGCAGCATTACATCCCTGTTACACTGCAAAACCTTGGAAAATCTACAACACAATTGAAGCTTTTCTCTTGGAATTACTCAACTCTTCCATGATCCTTTGAGGGCAAGTATCTTAGGTAGTGTGATCTGCCTTTGCGAACCCGTCTGGGTCCGTCCCCTGAAATGGGATCAATGTGAGGGATGATTCTGTTGAGCAGCATGGGTTATATAATCTTAGAGGCCGGTGGTGACCGTGTGATTCCTCTGTAGTTTTGGGGTTGTGTGGAGGTCGCCTTTCTTTTGTAAGGAATGATGTTGGAAAGGCAGCTGGTTTGGTTCCCATGGTAGGTGTTGTTCCAAAATTCTAACATTGATCATGGAATAGTGGATTTCTTCCAACTACTGCATGAATGTTTGTCGGACAGGTGTCCGTGGTGTGTTTCATTTTCTTCGGCAGATCTGAAGCTCCTATAGTGAAAGGTCCAGTTGATGGGAAGGGATCTGCTATCTTGTGCTTCTTAGTGACGTAGAAGGACTTTGGTGAGTAATAATTACGTATTCGTATCATTTTTCTTATGTTGAATGCTCAGAGTTTGTTCAAGTTGGGTGTTTGGAATTTATTGAGTGCATTTGCTTTGTATTATTTTCACTTCGTGAGCAAAGGAGCATTTTAATTATGGCCTACTCTTGTCCGGTATCGTGACATCGAATTTCTATTATCACTGATTGGTAAAAGTATACAACTCTCCGAACGATAGAATCGTCGACCCCCCAAAACTTTAAGGGGGAATATCATTGGAAGGCTAAAACGGAAATCCACATATTTAAATCAAGGAACAAATTTACCTTTCTATTGGCTTTTTGTGTTTTGACCAAATCGGCGCTTTCTTCAAAAGTATGGTCAAAATTGAACTTCGGGAATTGGAATGTTTTTTTATGTTTTTCTAGTGTGTCTACAGTTGGAATCAAGGAATAGTGGATTCTTCCAGACTACTACAAGAATATTGTCGGGACCAGGTGTCCTTGGTGTTGTTCAGTTTCTTCAGGCCGATCTGAAGCTCTCTATCGTGAAAGGTCCAGTCTTGAATGGAAGGGTGTCTGCTATCTTGTGCTTCTTGTGACCAAAGGTCTGGGTGTAATAATTACTAATTCCCCGGGTATCATTTTCTTATGTTGAATGCTTCAGAGTATGTTCAGTTTGGTGTTTTGGGAATTTATTCAGTGCTTTGCTTTTAATTTTTCTTCTGAGAAAGAGCATTTTTTTAGTTATGGCCTTAATCTTGTCCGTATCGTGACATCGAATTTCTATATACTGATTGGGTAAAAGTTATAAACCCTCAGAACGAATAGAATCGCGACACGCCCCAAAAACTTTTAAGGGGGAATATCATTGGAAATGGCTAAAACTGAATCCCACATATTTTAATCAGGAAAAATTACCTTTCTATTGGTTGTGTTTTTAAAAAATCGCGCTTTCGTTCAAAAGTTATGGTCAAAATTGAACTTCGTGAAATTGGCATTTGTTTATTTTGCTTCCATTGTTTGTACATCTTATGTATTTTATGTTTTTCAAGCCTGCGATGTTAAGTTTTTCAACTTTACAAATTTAGATCTCAAAACGTAATTTACCTTATGAGCTCTAATTTTCAAAATATCTTTTAAATTTCAACACGTTATTTTCTAATTCAATCGTGAAAGTAAAACTGTGTTTCTAAACATAAAAATGAAAAACAGGGTTTCTAGACTTACTTACCTGTATCTAAAAAGTCAAGTGTAACAATATGGCATCACTGCACACAGGAGTTCCTCAAAAACGATATATCCTCGAGAGATGGGATAAAAAGTTTTGAAAAAACTGTGCGGGTCGCTGTATATTTTTTAAAGAAGTTGAAGGACAACATGAAAGAGACCATTAAGTATAGCACTTGGTTTTCTAGTTGGAGTTGACTTTTCGTGGTAAACCATGTATAAAGAAATAGAAATGATATAATCATCATATTAATGGATATGTTTTGATATGTGTGTGCGATTGTAAAAGGGGGAAGATTGCAATTTGCAAAAAATAAAAAAAATAAAAAAAATAAAAAAAATAAAAAATTTTACTTAATTTACAAAACAATTTTGGTATGAATATTTTGATCTCAGAAATCGATAAAATCATGAATTTTGTGCCGTTTTGGTTATTAAGGATATTATTAGAGATTATTTTGGCGGAGAATATAATAAGATAATGCCACAAAAAAGTTTTTTTCGCGAAAAACATGCATGCTGAATAAAACTATGGGCTTTCAAATCGCCAAATTAGGTTTCAATTTTGAACCCTCGGTTGTAACACATCTGGCTTTTCGATAAAAAAGGTTTTTTTTTGGCGAGATCTGTTTAGTGTTTACCACTTAATTCCCAAGGGGGGGGGTCCCATAGTACCTAACATTTTATTTTTTTTATTTTTTTTAGTGTTTTACATAAATCAAATTTTTTTCAAGGTTTTTGCTAATTGTCTGATTGTTATGAAGACCTCCGTCCTGATACTAAAACAAATTTATCTGCCCATGGCTTCATTAGAATATTAGGTTGGGTCCCTAGAACCCCCCCCCCCTTCAAGATATTTTTGCTATTAAAAAATTAAAGCAATTAAATCTGGATTTATTTTGCTTAGATATATACCTGTAGGAGGCAATGAATTAATGTTTAAAATACTTAATCAATAAGCCTTTTATATGCGGATAGCACAATTTTAATGTTGTCATGACCGTGCTCTTTACGTGGAAGTCTATGGGAAAACCAAGGGATTTTAAAGTTTCTGAAAAATACAAGATGGTATAAATTTGGCTATATTTTGCATGATTTTTTTTAATTTTAATTGGTATTCTAGAGTTATTAATGAATTATTTTGTGTTCAAAACCTTATATTGGATTTGCCTGAGGATGGAAGTGCGAACCACTCTTTTTTCGAAGAGTGACATTTCATTTGCGCATATGTCATAGGTCAAGTTCGGATTTTATTTTTTGTGGGTATTTGGTTCTTACGTGACCCCCATTTACTTGTGTTATGGTCATGATCAAACTCCCATGGGAAGTGGTTATCTGGGTGGATCCCTAGGAACCCCCCTTGGGCATCTCAAGTTTTTTTTTAGTTTTTAATTGTTAAAACTGATTTTTAGCCGATAAATACTTGAACCAAGCTTTTGATGAAAAGCCAAGTTTAGAACAGGTACATTTTCAGATCGATAAACCTGTTTTTAAAAAAAGATTCATGAAATCCGATTTTAACATTTGGCCCTAACTGCAATTTATCACAAATCATCGATAAACCCTTTTTTTTCCCATTGGCAGGGTTTTTGAAACCTGGCTTTTCCAATCAAGCAAGCCTGGATTTGCAAATTTAAAAACAAAATACTTTATAAAAGATTTTTTGAGGTGTCTCGGTCGAGAACCAAGTTTTTTTTAAAGAAAAATTTCCAAACCTGGAATAATAACCTCAATCCAAAAGAGTGAAGACGTTTAGCTCAAGAATTCCTTTCTGGCTGCTAAAGACAGCGAAATTTTCAATACGATTTTTTGCCATGGAATTTCAAATTTTTTATTTACACAACTGCGGAAAATATAAGGGACTCTAATGGGTTTCAACAAATGTCACTTCATTCAAAATTCTGGGCCTGTCCACACTTTGGAAGCGGTAGTAACTTATTCACGAATATAAGCCAGAGAGAAAAATTTTATGTTACACCGTGGACGTACCGTGGTTACTCGCGCATTTTAAATAGCTTTAAAGGTCAATCGCCCCGGATAAGGAATGAAGGACCCGTCTAATTTCATGCGAACGGATGAACTTGAAACGTTTTTCATAATAAGCCGACATTCTCAAATTTACCTTTTGCTTGGTTTTCAAAAAATCCCACTTTACATTAAATTCCCCAAAAAGTCGGTTTATTTAAAGTTAATAATACAGGCCTTCATGGGTAATTAAACACTTCCATATTAGTAAATGGTCATTGAATATGGAGGCATGCTCTAAGCTTTGCTTTTTTCCCAGAGAGGTTCCGCCCTGAATTTCCCCAACTTTTCTCATTTTTTCTTGATACAAGTGTATTTTGGGATAAAAAACACCTTGCTACATTATAAGTATTGTCAAACACCAACTCCAAAATGTGGTGGTGAATATAACAATTACATTATCCGGCGATTCCTTAATACGCTACGGTATTAAATGTTTGTTCTACGATTATCATATGCATATCATCATCACCCTTTTTGTCAGTCCACTGTTGGACTAAGGCCTCAACATGTTTTCCATGCGGATTTCGGCTACCCTTCCACCTGGCCTAGTGGCGGGTTGTAAGGGACCCTGTACCTGAGTGATGAGTGCAGGTATACAGACCCGGGATGGTCCCCTACTCTTTCGATAAGGGCGGCAACTTTTTCGTGTTTCAGGAATGAACTCTCCCTGACACACGGGACCACAGCTTTACCTGCCTCTCCGAACCATGATGCTCGGGCCCCCTTGCATCCACTGCACATTTTACGCAATGGGTGGGAGCGAGGAGAAATTCCATCATCACACTGCTGTGCAAGCTCAATTTCCGACCTTAAAGGAACTCTTTGAGTATGACCAACGAAACCCGGACTCTTGCGGGCTCGAACCCACTAGCAACGCTTTCGATCTTATACTCTGTCGACGGTTCAGCGCCTTAGACGCTCGGCCACCCGCCCTCATTCGCCACCTCCGCCCTCATATACGATTATCTCTAATTACTAATGCCCATTATATACTTTCGTCGCAGCGTGCGACGTAAAACGCTAGTGGACAAACGTCTTGTAAGCGTTTTGTCAACGCTTCCAGCGTCATGTCCCGCTTGGGAGCGTCGGATCGATTTAGAGTTTGATTCAAGTCAACTGGCCTGCGTGGGCCTTGCGTCAAGTCGCTTGGGTATGCTAGCGACTAATCGATTAGATATCGGCAGTCGCTTTCCAATAAGCGAACGGAAGTGATGTCATAAATAAAAAAACTCCGCCTGCGTCATGGTCTATAATGATTTACACAGGCCACGGGAATATAAACACTAAACTGGTAGTGCCTCTTTCCATAGACCATACCAAATTATATTTGGCCTATTACTCACCTAGTTACCCCAAGGGGAAAAAAAAAAAAAAGGTTTGTTTATCCACAACCCAGCATTAATGGGTTTCCTTCAAATATTAGATCCAAACAAATATAAACTAGCTCAAATTAACAGCGCCAAATCAGTAAAATTTTTTTCAAGTAGGTACTCGAATCAAGTTTCAATTATTTGGTCAATTTAGACTTCAAATACTATAGGCAGGCGCGGATCAGGGAGGGGGCGAGGGGGCGCGCGCCCCCGGAATTCTGCGCAATTCTTGCAAAATCACCCATTTGAGCTTATTTTTGGACATTTACACTCACTTCCGCCCCCTGTATTTTGACATTTCAAATCCTGGATCCGCCATGTGATAGGTAATGCTCCAACCCATAGCAAAAGAAAAAAGTATCGCCAGAGTTCCCGGAACTATACAGGATAGCTTCCGGTACTATATTTGCTATATAGTTGATTGTACTCCAAAAGTTCCACTAGGGGTACTTATTGGGATATTTCCATTACTACCTCTATGGATACTATTCAGTACTAGGTATCTGAGTGTTAGCCACAAGCAAATGCTAGGTATGACATATGTTCCATGTGGTATCCACTATTATCTGAAAGGTCCACTGCGGATACCTTTTCAATACTAGGCTAATATCTGAAATGTATCCGTTAGTGGGTACCTTTCAGATCCTACCTCTGCAACGATTACACAATCAAATTCTAAGCCATATCACACATGATTCCACCATGGATAACTATTCTGAGATACTTGGTATCTGAAGATTAATCCAAAGAGGCCTTTGAACAAGGAATATGATTGGTCATATACCCAGTTCAAAGTTCAACAAATTCAGAGTAGACTACAACTACTGCCTGTACCACTAGAGTCTTCTCGTTCAGTGTGAAACATGCATTAGTTGACTGCCCAACTGTGTTATTGAATTCTTCATCACAGGATGTTAATCTTACTTGGATTTTCTGAGTGGAACATGTAGAGTTTATGTCTGTGCTGTGAGAGCTATCTCTGCATGGCTGGCTTTATCGATACTATAAAGATCAAACTTCGCCATGTTGTTTTCCCCTGGAGGCTGCCATTGCCTGCAGGGAGGTCGCCATGTTAGAATGTGTACCCTCTGATTCAGGTGATCCCCTCTAAATCGTGTCTGCGATTGCTCGGGGTTTTTATGTATCAACATTGTTGAAAATGCTGGAGATCATAAATTTCATAAATTGCACAAAAAAAAACGTGTTTGTAGAACAGTAAGTAATGCGAGTGAATTCCCGGTGGGGTGACCAAAGAGTAAATACGTAAATTTAATGTACAAAAGAGGATACCTTCGTCCCGGGTACGTAGTTATTATTCATGTTCGTGGCTTAATTATGACATTGCTCCAGTGAGTTTGACCCTTGTGCTATTTCAATGTAAAACTATTTATTTATTGGTGATGAAAAGAGAATAAGAAGGCCTGGCTGAAAAGCAGTCAAGATTGATTTAGATTACGTATTTTTATTTCTTTGAAGACTCCTACTGATCATCAACGTGTTATTTGGTGCAAAAATTCGTGAACTTTTGTTTCAGTCAAGTCATTATCGCGTACAGGCCTGATCGCGTGGGGGAGCTAAGTCAGAATATGTAATGGTGGTATGGTGTACACTAATTACTACAGCAAACATTGGTAATTCACAAGATTAACTATGTTATGCAAATTCAATTTCTTTTCTCTGTGTCAATATGTGGCATGAAATTCCTGGATAAAATACAAACCGATGCCCACAAAACAAAAAGTAATAGAGCTTATCAAATGAATCGTAATGAAGGCTGGACATGCTTTTTTACAAAACAGTGGGGGGGGGGGGGGGGGCCGACTCCTGTCATGTTTTCAAAACATGTCAAAACATGATAGAGTTGTACGTAATCCTATCTGTCATTACCGGTTATGTATTGTGTAAATTAAAATAAAGAATATTTCATTTTTTAATCAAAAGTTCTTGCAAAAAAAAAGACACCAAAACAGAAAAAAACACCAGCAAGAAAAAAACATCTTATTTGTATTTTTTAAGCATTTTATTTTCTGGTTCTTCAAACAGGAGGAACATTGTTATACTCTATTGTTTTACAAAGGTGACATTCAACATGAAATGCGGTGTAACTGGTGTATTAACTTACCACAATAGTCAGAATGTGGTTACTCTCAACAACACACTGTAAATATTACAGCCATTACAGCCAAAATACTGAGAATAATTAGAAAACTACACGTATTTGGCTGATAATTGAAAATAAAAGCCAAAATTACTGTACTAAAATTATGACATATAACATTGATTTTCAATTATACAATTAAAGAGTATAATGACAAAATATTGACTATGCCAGGGTGAGTCTCATTTTGGTTTGGGTAGGGACGGACGAGTAGTACGTGCCGTCCGAGAATCTGGAAGTAGGGCCCCAGTATCTATAATGATTTTTGCCGAAAAAAGGGGACCATGCATAGCCAGACCATGCAGAGATTTCACCGTGGACAATTTTGCCATCTTTCTTCAAATTTTGGACCTTTACACAATTTGGAAAATTTTGGGCTTAAAAGTTCATTCATAATCGTTAACCTACATATTTTGATGAATAATTGGAGACCTTTCGTTTCAGTCATTAATTCAGGGGTTCTCAATATGCCGCCCCATGTGCCAAATCCGGCCCGGAAACACCATTGTTTTGGCCAGCACTTGCTACAAAAATTATAAAGGGAAACATAAAGGAAACTTCAGCTGTATGGCCTCAAGTAGGGAACTTTCAAAATATGTTCAGCATTCTCTGCTCTTATCTAAAATAATTGAGAACCCCTGCATTAATTTATTCATGTAGGTACTCGAATCAAGATAAATTATTGGTCAATAGAATCAAATACGATCGGAAGGCGCGGGTCCAGGGAGGGGCGGAGGGGGCGCGCGCCGGTAATTCTGCAAATTCTTGCAAATCAGCCCATTTTGAGCTATTTTGGACCGTTAAGCCTTTCAGGCCCCCGCGTTAATTTTGACTTTTCAAATCCGGATCGCCATTGATAGGTCTGCTCCATACCCAAGCAAAGGAAAAAAGTATCGGCACAGTTCCCGGAACTATACGATAGTTTCCGGTACTATATTTGCTGTATATTTGAAGGTAGGGTACCCAAACGTATCCACTAGCGGGTACTTATGGGATATATTCCATAGCTACCCCCGCTAGTGGTACATTCAGATACTAGGTATCTGAGTGGTAGCCACAAGCAAATGCTAGGGATGAATGTTCCAGTGGTACCATAGTATCTGACAGGTAACCACTAAGCGGATACCTTTCAGAGACTAGGCTAATATTGAAAGGATCCGATTAGGGGTATCCTGTCAGATACGACATTGAAGAGTAAACACAAGCAAATGCTAGCATATCACTGATCCACAGGGATACTATTCGGAGATTGGTATTGAAGAGTATCAGAAGAGGCCTT
The DNA here is from genome assembly GCA_023653785.1 of Ophioderma brevispina. Lineage (NCBI taxonomy): Eukaryota > Metazoa > Echinodermata > Ophiuroidea > Amphilepidida > Ophiodermatidae > Ophioderma > Ophioderma brevispina. Next base: position 42,426 of record JAMKCH010008003.1, read on the forward strand.
GAACAAGGAATATGATTGGTTCATATACCAAGTCCAAAGTTCAACTCCCCAAAATTCAGAGCTAGTACAATACTGCCATTACCATAGTAGTCTTCTGCAGTTCCAGTGTGAAGACTACACTGCTGTACAGAAAAATGACTGCCACTGTTGTTATCTGAATTCTTCATCCCATGGATGTTAATCTTCTGCATGGATTATGTATGGGGACATGCTAGATGTTATGTCTGTTGACTGTGAGCCGCTATCTCGCATGGCTGCTTTATCCCTATACATATAAGATCGAACTTCGCCATGTTGTTTTCCTGGAGGCTGCCATGACAGCAGGAGGGGTCGCCCGTGTTAGAATGTGTACCGTCTGATTTCCAGTGATCCCTTCTATATCGTGTCTTGGATTGCTCGGGGTTTATGTATTCAACATTGTGAACTGTGATAGATGATAACATTTCAATTGAAATGCAAAAAAACGTGGTGTAAACAGTAGTTAATGCGTATTGAATTACGGTGGGTGACAAAGAGTAAATACGTAAATTTAATTAAAAAATGAGGATGACCTTCGTCCGGGTACGTGGTATTATTCATGTCGTGGCTTAATTATGACATTGCTCCAGGGAGGTTGCCTTTGTGTATTTCCAATGTAAAAATTATTTATTGATTGGTGATGAAAAGAAGAATAGAAGGCCTGACTGAAAAGCAGTCAAGTATGATTTAGATTACGTATTTTTATTTCATTGAGACTTCTAATGATCATCAACGTGTTATTTGGTGCCAAAAATTCGTGCCTTTTGTTTTCAGTCAAGACATTCTGCGTGAAGGCCTGATCGCGTGGGGGAGCAAGTCAGTAAATGTCATGGTGGTACTGGTGTACACTAATTTACTACAGCAAAACACTTGGTACTTCACGATTAACTCTGTTATGCAAATTCAATTTCTTTGTGTCAATATGTGGCATGGGGAACGTCCTGGATAAAATACCAACCGAGCCCCAAATACAAAGTAATAGGAGCTTATTAAATGATCGTCCTGCAGCTGACATGATTTTTTTCAAACCGGGGGGGGGGGGGGGGGGGGGCTTCAAACATGTCAAACAGTGATAGAGTGGACGTAAATCCTATCGGTCATTACCGGTTCATGTATTGTGTAAAAGGGGCGAGTTTCATTTTTTTCTCTAAAAGTCTGCAATAATAAAGACACCAACAGGAAAAACACCAGCAAGAAAAAAACATCTTATGTTGTATTTTTTAAGCATTTATTTCGGTTCTTATCAACATGGCTGCAAACATTGTGATATCTATTGTGTTACAAGGGTGACTTCAACGTGAAATGCGTGTACATGGTGTATAAGTACACAATTAGTCCGAATGTGGTTTACTCTCAAACACACGTAAATTTACAGCCATTTACAGCAAAATCGTTAGAATAATTAGAAAAACTCAGTATTGGGCTGTTAATTGAAAATAAAGCAAAATACGTACTATAAATTTGATAATAACATTGATTTTCAATTATACAATTAAAGAGTATAATGACAAAATATTGATATGCCAGGGTGGTCTCAAGTTTGGTTGGGGGTAGGGGGACGCGTAGTAGTGCCTCGAGAATCTGGGAAGAGGGCCCATATCATAATGATGTTGCGGAAAACGGGACCAGATAGCCACACCATGCAGAGAATTTACCGTGACAATTTTGCCATTCTTTCTTCAATTTTGACCTGGTACACAAATTTGAAAATTTGGGCTTAGAAGTGTCATCATAACCGTTAATCATATATTTTGATGGTTACAATAAGGGATGACCGGGCGTGTCAGGCAGTTATTCAGGGGGGCTCAAGATGCGACCATGGGCCAAGAGCCGGCCCGAAACCATGGATGTTTGGCCGCAACGGTGCGACAAAACGAGAAAAGGAGGACAAAAAACAGTCCTCCCCACTTAAAAGGGAAACATAATGAACATCAGCTGTATATGGCCATCAAGTAGGGAACTTTCAAATATGTTCAGCATCTCTGGCTATTCATCTAAAATAAATGAGAACCCTGCAGTAATTTATTCTGGTGGTCGGGCATTAAAGCAATTATTGGCACATTTTTTGAAGAGCGCCCCAATTTTCAAATTTGATATTTTTGCCACAGTTATGTTGTAATTGTCTAGGAAAACTATACCTGCGAACGAGAATGTCTCACAAATGCGTATTTATCACAAAATAAGGATTTGAATTAAAATTGGGATCCAGATTGGACTTAACGGCAGAGCTGAAAAAAAATGCTACGCTTTATGCGTCCATGGGAAAATAGTGCCACCTCGAGAAAATAACCTATAACGTTACTTGCCCGAAACTATTAAAAACAACTAATGGACGAACGTCGACACGTACATGGCGCTATTTCCGGATATTCACATTGGAAGGCCGTTTTCAGCAGCCGTTGAATTATTATCGGGATCCCCGATCATAATTATCTAGTACAAAATGCACTTCGTTTGTGACACATAGACATTTTCGAGATTACCATTCACAGGTATTAGTTTACTAGCCAGTACCAATGCAACCGTAAAAAATCTCCAAATTTTTTAAAATTGGGGCGCCCTTCAAAAAAAAATGGGCTATATTGTTTAACTTCATCACAAACCTATTTTTCATGGAATGCAAGACAAACTGGACCCCCGGGCCCACTACCGTCCATGGAAAAATGTTTGTACTATATGCGCAAGACAGGCTGTCACATAATCAGTTTAGGCCTAAAACATGTGGTATAGCAGTGTGTGAAGGCATTCCTATTGCTGATGTATATACTCAACAGGATTTTTGCAGAAGAATTTTTGATTAATTGTGCTAGCTTAAAATTTTCGTACAACACCATAAAAAATACATTGGTTGAATATTTGCCGTTTATAAAATTACGAAAAAAAACATTTTCAGACCACGTTATAGGCCTTACAACGTGCCGGCTAAGAAGGGGCCAAATAGAGTAAAAAGGGGAATTATTTTGGTCGCGTTAAATACGTAAAATAAAAAAATCCTCGTTACAGTCATGCATGACTTATGATGTAAGTGAAGTAGGCATATGAATGTTAATGTGATGAAGAATTGACGTTTTAACTATTAACAAGCGGGCAATTTAAAAACTTGTTATCGTAGAATGACAGAGTTTTTACTTTTTGGTCATTCACAAGTCCGTTTTAAAGGGGTTTCAGTCCAGTACCATCGTGCGTAATATGTTTGATTGCTAGTTCATCTTTGTCCTATACAAAACCAAAATTCTTTTTATTAAATCCCGTTCCCTTGAGATGAAATAAACCTATACTATTTTACCTGAAAAAAAGTTGAGTGCCCCCCCCCCCCCGGCTTGCGGGGTTGCCCCCAGAAGAAAAATTAACAATTTGTTCCGCACAAATGAGCGATTGCTGCCAAAATCACCAACTTGGGCCAAAAAGTGGTGCAAATTTGCAAATTTTGGATTGTTTTCTCCATGGCCCGTACGGCAGGGGGGTGCGTGGGGCGTCGTGGGCCGTGCGGTCGCACCCCAAATTCCACAAAAGAGGAAAAGTCCACTTTTTGCCGCTTTTTTTGATAAAAAGTCAAAATTCCGAGGAAAATATGACGAAAAGGCCCTTTTGGTGATGAGAGTTCAAACGTCCAAAAATATTGGGTCACTTGACCGATTTCAATTAAAAGGTGACCCCTCCCCCCCCCCAATCAATGTGGATCCAAGTCATGTTGTCAACAGCTTTGACAGGTCCAAAACATTGATTGGGGGGGGGGGCGGCGGTGAAGGATATGTTAAAAGGAAAGACCTCCACTTTCAATATGAACAATGACTTGCCCAATTTCGAACTCAGGTGAAAACGTGAAGATGGTTGAAATATATTGCCAAAAAGTGTAACCAACTATTTCTTTCGATGATTGTAGATCATGTTGAGATACTAGTGGCATAAATCTTGAATCGTGACTTAACCAATGTATTTGAAGCATAATAAAGGCAAATACATGAGAAAGCTTGAAGGAAATATTGTAATGTCTTTGAAGTGTTGCGTTATGTTTTTGTGTCATTTTTGTCTTATTAGCTTCTTTTTATCCTTTAGGCCTATGTGAAGAGTGACCAACCCGTTAAGTGACCGCTCCATTCAACAAATAGCTAGCGGTTGCGCGCGAAGCGCGGGCAACCGCTAGTAATCTATGACAGGTTAGTTGTACCCACAAATGAAAACCATAAAATGTTTCAAAAAACTTCGGCATGGATGGGCCCCTATAGTGAGGCCAGCTGAATTATACATGTTGTAGGGTCATTGGTGATCAACTGATGCATGATGTTCTAATAACTTTTGAAGTTGGTATATTTGTTGAAGCAAGGCATGTATAGAAACCTACCTTTGTTTGAATAGTTTTGAATCAGTGTGTTTTAAGATACTGCACTACTACTTCAGGTATTTCCATAGATGTAGTGTCCTGTGAAGTGATGAACTTAAATGTATAAACGCAACTACTGTATCCTCTTTAGAGGTGCTCCTAAATAACGAAGGACATTTCACCTACAAGAAACAACAGTGGCCGCCTCTGGGGGGCGGTATGGCGGAAACTTGACAAAGACACTGGGAACAAGGTGCTATCGGGATCGTATCGGATACCACCATAGTCTACGGGATAGTTTCAGATACTAGTAGCGGGATAGTTCGGATATAGTAGCGGATATATCGATACTAGCTACCGTAGAATAGAGGATACGTTCCGATACTATCCCCGAGCCGTGACCATATATGGACAAAAAAATTTGCAAGGGAAAACTATCCCGTACTGTCCGGAGCATATCCCTCCTCTCTAAATCTTCCTGATTACTATCCCGCTACAGATAGTAGCGGGATAGGATCGGATTACCTAGTAGGGAGGGATAAGGATCCGATACTAGTAGGGGGATAGTATCCGAATACTAGCTACCCTGAGAATAGCGGATACTGTTCCGATACTATCCCAGGCCGTGACCATATATGGACAAAAATTTGATGTGAAAAACATCCAGATACTGCTTCCGGTAGCAGATCGGTACTATCCCGATACTGTCTATATTTTGCTATGGGTATATAAATGCACATAATATGCCGCTAGCGTTTAGATTGTTTTCAATGCGAGCCGATATGGGACTATAGCTACCTTGACCATAGACGCATACCGGGTCTGTAAGAAGTATTGTTTCCAGGCTGCGCAGCCATATGTCATGTTAATTAATACAAACACCCATACATGTAAGGCAGAGAGGATAATAATAGTAATGGAAATTGGGATTGGGAGCAAGTCTACACAGTTTTTCCAATATGGCCAATGGGACATACAGCTACAGGACATCCCTGAAAAACATATGACCTTCACCAGTGTCCTGCATATTTGAATTGACCACAGGTTGCTCTGGTTGTTATGCATGTATACACTTCTAGTTAAAAATGTGTGGAAAAACACAGTCCCAGTTGAGTATAGAAGTATTTTACATTTTCCTGAAACATTAGCAGTTACTTGGTCATTTTGTCTTGAAAAGTTCATTTCTACATCTCATGTAATTTTCAGGAACGTACCCAATCATTATAAACACAGAAATAAAAACACTTTCAGTTACCAAATGATCCTCCAATTTTGAGAATAGTAATTCTATAGCCGGGTCGCTATACGACCCGGCCTAAAAAGCAAATTGGAGTATAATAACTACTATGGGAGAACCAAAATATTGCCATTATGCACAATGGAACTGTTTTTTTTTTTTGGGGGGGGGGGGGGTTCATTGGTGCAGTGGTGGAAAAATAATTATTTTTTTGATTTCTTGACTAAAAATAAGTGGTGTGCGCCCGATTGGTGCTATTTACAGCATGTATGACTTCAAAGTGCGCATTGAGTTGACCGAGTTGTCGGGTTTGGTAGTTAAAATAACGGTAGCCTTGATCACTTTCTCAGTCATTTATAAAACAACGTTAAAATACTGTAAGCAAGTACATCACAAAACTACATTTATGTTTAGCGGGAAGTTATCAACAGCGGTTTACGGGCTGATGACTCGGCTATAACTCCAAAGCCTGAAGATATGATCGAGGTAAGATAATGATTGAATTTTGTACTCGACTGAGTCTTGAGGGTCAGTCTGAGTCAATTTTGCCATGAATTCAGTATTCTGCACACATCCTTAACATGCAGTTTATTCCGTTGAGGCGGCAGCATTCATAGGGTGTGGGCCAAGGGGCGGGTAAGGAGCATGAATTGTGGACGAACAGTTGGTACTGAGACCTGGTCTTGGTTTTACAAACCCAAACACAATCTTTTTATAATCCTTTTCTCTTGAGATGAATAAACCTAATACTATTTTACCTGAAAACAAGTTGAGTTGGCCCCCCCCCCCCCCGGCATTGGGGGTGCCCCAGAAGAAAATAACAATTTGTTTTCGCCAAAATGAGCGATTTTGCTGCCAACAAATCCAAAACCAAATGTTGGCAAAAGTGGTTTGAATTTGCAAATTTTGGAATTGTTTTCTCCCATGCCCGTACGCAGGGGGGTGGCGTGGGTCGGTCGCACCCCCAAATTCCACAAGAGGAAAAGGTCCACTTTTTGCCGATTTTTAAATTTTTGATAAAAAGTCAAATTCAAAAGAAGGTAACTTGACGAAAAGTCCACTTGTTTGGGATGAAGATGTTCAAAACGTCCAAAAATATTGGGTCACTTGACCGATTTAATTACAATGTGACCCCCACTCCCCCCCCCCCAATTCAATTTTGAATCAAGTCCATGTTGTCAACAGCTTTGCCAGGTCCACCCAAAATTGATGGGGGGGGGTAGGTGAAGGTATGTTAAAAGGAAGACCTCTCCTTTCAATGAACAATGATTTGGCCCAAGTTCGAACTCGTTGAACACATTGAGATGGTTGAAATATTTGCAAAAGTGTACCAACTATTTCTTTTCGATGATTGTAGCTCATGTTGAGATACGTGGCATAAATCTTGACATCGCTTGACTTAACAAGACCATTTGTTTTTAAGCATTACTAAGGCAAATACATGGAAGCTTGGAAGGAAATATTGTATGTCTCTTGAAGTTTTTGCCGTTGTTTTTGTTCATTTTGTCTTATTTAGCTTTCTTTTAATCTTTAGGAAGCCTATGTGAAGAGTGATCAACCCCCCCGGTAAAGTGACCGCCTTTCCCATTCAATCAGCCTAGCGGTTTGCCCGCGCGAAGCGCGGGCAACCGCTAGTAATCTATGACAGGTTAGTTGTACACACAAATGACACCCATAAGATTTTGTTTCAACTATAAAGCTTCCTTCATGGATGGGCCCCATATAGTGGCAGGCCCCAGATGAATTATCCATTTGTAGGCTCATTGGTTGTACCAAATTGATGCTGCATGTTATAATACCTCACATCTATTTGCAGTTGGCTATATTTGTTGAAGCAAGGCATGTATGAACCTAACCTTTGGTTTGAATAGTTTTTGACGCAGTGTGTTTTAAAAGCTACATGCACTACTACTTCTGTTTTCCATCGATGTAGTGTCATTGTGAAGTGATGAACTTAAATTATTACACTGCACTACTGTATCCTCTTTTAGAGGATGCTCCTACATACCAAGAAGGAATTTCCAACGACAAGAACAACATGGCCGGCCCTTCTGGGGGCGTTATGGCGGGAGAACTGACAAAGAACACTGGAACAAGGTGCTATCGGGATAGTATCGATACATCGTATCGGGATAGTATCAGATACTAGTAGCGGGATATATCCGGATACTAGTAGCGGATAGTATCCGATACTAGCTACCCGTATAATAGCGATCCTGGTCCGTACTATCCATCCCAGAGCCATTACCATATATGGACCGCAAAAAATTTGCAAGTGAAACTATCCCGATATAAACTGTTCCGGTAGCAATCCGCTACTATCCCGCTACTAGCTAGTGCGGGATAGTATCGGATATAGTAGCGGGATCGTATCCCCGATACTAGTACGGGATAGTCTCCGATACTAAGCTACCCTTAGAATATCGGATACGGTTCCATACTATCCCAGAGCCATACCAATTGGACAAAAATTTGCAATGTGAAAACTATCATCCCGATACTGTTCCGGTAGCATATCGGATACTAGCCCGATACCCTGTCCTATTTTTGCTAGTGGTAATAATGCACATACTTCATCCGCTAGCTGTTAGATTTCGTTTTCATGCTGGCCCTGATATGGGACTATAGCTGCCTTGACCATCGCATACCAAGGTCGTAAGAAAGTAATTGCTTCCAGGCTGGGCGCCAGCCCTCTGTATGTGTGAAATTATAACACCCATACATGTAAGGCAGAGATGATACTAATTAATGGACTTGGATCTTGGAGCAAAGTCTACACATGTTTTTCCAATAGGCCAAGTGTTGAACATACCAGCTCAGACATCCCTGAAAACACATGACCTTCACCCAGTGTCCAGCATATTTTGATTGACCACAGTTAGAAATGGTTGTTATGCATGTATCTCCATTCATTGTAAAAGGTGTGAAAACAACATCTCCTTTGAGTCTAGAAGTAGTTTACATTTCCTGAACATTAGCAGTTACTTTGTCATTTTTGTCCCTTGACCAAATTCAATTATATACTCTCCATGTATTTTCATGAACGTACCCACTCATTATAACACACAGAAATAAAAACACTTTCATAGTAACAAATATCGTCCTGGCCAATTTTGAAATATACTTTCTATAAGCCGGATCCTAACACCCGGCAAAAAGAAAATTGGAGTATAATAACTACAACTATGGGATGAACCAAAATATTTCCATTAGCCGCAATGGGAACTTGTTTTTTTTTTAAAAAAGTGGGGGGGGGGGAGTCATTGGTCCTGTGGAAATAATTATTTTTTTGATTTTGACCTAACATAGTGTGTGTGTGCGCCCGATATGGTGCATTTACAGCATGTGATGACTTCAACTGCGCATGAGTTGACCGAGTGTTCGGTGTTTGTAAGTCTCAATACGGTGTGATTTCTTCACTTTCTCCAGTCATTTCTAAACACTGTTTAAATATATGATCGCAAGTACATCACAACTCATTTATTTAGCGGAAGTGTCACAGCACACGCGGTTTCGGGGCCTGAATTCGGGCTATAGCCCAAGCCCAGAAGATATGATCGAGGTAGCTCATGATGGAATTTTTTACTCAGACTGAGTCTTGAGTGTCAGTCCTGAGTCAATTTTGCTCCATGAATTCAGTATTCTTGCACCACAAATTCCTTCACATGCATTTATTCCGTTGAGGCGCAGAATTCTAGGGTGGTGGGCAAAGGAGGATAAGGAGATGACACTTGTGGACGACCAGGGTCCCTGGACCTGGTTCCCTTGGTTCAGGGGTGCGCTATAAAATGCACTCGCCACTCGGTAGATTTTAAATTAAAGGGTGCAACTAGAGATTGTGGCTCCCCCACCCCCCCCCCGCCCGATTCGTCGTCATGCATTATAATGCCTCTGCCTTCGCTTTTATCTTGTTGTCTTTTCGTCACATCGGCCGCTTGCATTATAAAGCATGATTGCAAAACTGCAGTTCATTCTGTGGGACATCCCGTCATCCCGTGTGGTACAAAATACAATGGCCGACCGCGATATTAAGTCTGACTGGGCGACTTTCATCAGCTTTTAAATCCTCATTTTTTCAAATGACTAAGTGATTCTGCGCCACATCAACGACCTCACAGAAGCTAATTAGAGATTGTGGTCACGGTAAGCTAGGTTGTGAGAACCACAGAGCGCATAAAATAATGATTTTATGGGATCCGAATCACAAACGTCTCGCTAGACCCTTTTACACCTAACGAGGAAGATAAGAGCATCTTGCTACGAACAGGGCGGCCTATAGTACAAAATGAAATGATAAAAATCCAAGTGCAAAATGAACAGGACCAACAAAAGATCCCACCACTGTTAAAGCAAGATTAACGTGCTAGAGATTTTAGAGGCACCCAAATATTGTGTCATAATAGTATTATTTTCATATAGATTATGACGCTCAATAGGTTCTTACCTTGTATTAGACACGAAATGTCTTAAACGAGAGAAACAGTGGATTTTGATTTGTCTTATATTTCAATGTAAACAATAGGCGGAATTTCGTATTTGCTCCTATACAAATAGAAATTCCACAATTTTGTTACAAAGAACATTCCTGAGCTAATCCTTTCAATGGGGATATTTTTTTGATGGAAAGCTTCTACATCAGGGCCCAAAATCAGTACTTTTTGATTTTTTTGGGACACTTGATATGTGAAATCTCTCGTTCTTGCAAAAACCTTAGGGGGGGGTGGTAACAAAGCACTAAAAGTCCGGCAAAACTCGGGGATAAGAATACATAGGCGATAATCCTGTAGACTATTTGGACTTAAAACGATACATCATGGTGTTAAAATGAAAATCTTGTATTTCTGAATTTCTATAAGTCCCCTTGAAACGGTCAATCTCGTCACATTTTTTTCAGCCTCATAATGAGTGAACCTATTTCTTATTCAATATTTGGCACAGGCGTATTTTTACAGTGAAATGAACTTACAGGGGATCGAAGCGAAATACGACATATTGGGCTCTATTTTTAGACTCCTTTCCGAGACTTCCGAGACAAGTTTCCTACCAAAAAACTCCAATACCGCTGAATAAGGTGCTGCTTGAACGAATTTTTTCAAAATAATGAATTATTTTTCCAGCATTTTGCGGCCCAAAAATCATAACGCGGAGGCGGGGGACGAGAAACTACTAATCGAGTTTCAAGGGCCATAGGAAATTATACGTGAATTAAAGGTGCAACGAGGAACATTCACAATCAGGTGTCGCCATAACAAAATTGAAAGTTTCTGATGTTTGCATGTTGTAAAGCTTCCATCAAAGATCTCCCTATCTGAAAGGATTAAGCTGAGAATTACTTCGTTGGTACAAATATTGTGAAATTCTAATTTCGTATAGACAACCAACATTCATCCTTTTTTAACTTGAATCTAACCAAATAAATCGCCTTTTTTTCAAGCCTCTTTAAGCTTTCTGTAGTAGCAATACAAGGTAAGAAATCTATTGAGTGTCTATTCGATTTGAAATTAACTATTATGACACAGTATTTGGGCTTGGCTCAAAATCTCTCGTTGCACCTTTAATTCTTTTTACAAAAAACACATCGTAGGACTACACTATTTCCAGGGGATTTCAATTGAAGGGACCAAATGTGTAGACTCCAAGGCTGTAGCAAATATATACCTTGATTCATAAACATAGATCGAATAAATACACTTAAAGAACCTTAAAGGAGCTAATGTTGATACTAAACATACCAAATTTCGTCGACCTTGACATAACTGAAATAGGCACATTTGAAAAACACAATACATGTGTAAAACATTCAGTGTACGAACCCGCCCTTAAACTGCGATGGAACCCCCTTGGTGCTATCGAGCACAATATATAGCCGAGTCTTGCAATCGCTAAGTTTTGTCTACTATCATGGTTCAAACAGTGAACCTTACTCTATAGGCTACCGTGAGGTTAATAATACAAGAGGGACCATAATTTCGTTGGTTCATGCACGGAACTATTTTTGCCATAGTCCCCCGCATAGTGAGGGGTAAGGAGCAAAAGGACGACAGGTGCTAAGTTCAACCCTCCTGGTGTGGCCAATCTAATTCTTTCCCAATTTTGAGTTTACAATGGCATGTACATCACTTAACTTAGATTTCCGGCCTTTCAAATTTGTGAATGACGTTTCACAGCAGCCAATTTATTATTATCGGAGATCTCCGAGAGAGATTTCAAGGCTCCATATTTTTTGGGTTTCATACAGAGTAGAAATCATACTTGTTACCAGTTTTATTTGGCCTAGGTAATGTCGAAGTGGCCCTACATGTATGGCAATCAAAACAGGACTAAAAAGACAAATGAGCTATGCACCCAATTTATGTGCATATACCAAACGATCAGATTCCTGTTGAAACTTAAATGTCACTGTTTATCTTCATCAGCTACATATATAACAATAACACTCATTTCCTTTAACAGAATTACCGAGCATAATCCCCAGCACATGAGGGTCATCCTCAGAAGCAAGCATAGGCTCTAAAACAGGTAATTACAGAAAGCAGCTGAGGATCCAAATCCAATTTTGAAAAATGAAGGACAATTGAATGGTCTGTTGGTAAGAGGTAAGTGCAATGTAGTCAAAGGCTTTCAAACAACTCTAATTGTCGATAGCTTTACATTAGACTAACTCCAAATATATAACAGTCCAGTAATTACGCATAATGGAGGCACATATCACAGTGACTAAGGTCTTTCCCTCTGGTGCAAAGGTCCTAGGTTCAAATCCCAGTAGGACAATGAAAAATCAAATTCTCTATCTGATTTTGCCTCAAAAAAGTTGCCGATTTTATTTTTTTATTTACCTGCACAACGATGCAGGCTAATAGTTTCAGGATACCTGGTTTTAATATAAATGACCATTATTCTTGACAAATAGATCAGGGTGATTTTCCAGCACCAATTTTATGGGACAAATTTAGGCTGTTTTAATTTAAGAAAATGTACTATTCCTAATGTGTAAACTTTCAAATTAGGTAGTAATTACTACATGTTTTAGTTTTTTATTTACCTGCACAACGATGCAGGCTAATAGTTTCAGGATACCTGGTTTTAATATAAATGGACCATTATTCTTGACAAATAGATCAGGGTGATTTTCCAGCACCAATTTTATGGGACAAATTTAGGCTGTTTTAATTTAAGAAAATGTACTATTCCTAATGTGTTAACTTTCAAAAGTCATGTTTAAAATCACCACCATAAGTAATATTCCTAAAAGCATCTTGCATAGCATGTTACCTGTCAGTTTCTGAATTTGCTTCAAGAGATCCTTTGCACATGTGAGTTAAAGGTCCATGCCCCGATCGCTAATAGCCTCATCCCCAGAACCCCAGATTTTACCGGAAGTGGCCAAAATTTTGGCATCAGAAGAAAGCTACTTTTCTCATTTACCCTGTGAAATCTTAGGGCTAAAGGATGTTTGGTTTGGAAGTTATGAGTGAAAATGTGCCCCTTTTTGGTCGACCAATATTAATTTTACACAGTACTCTATGGGGCTTACAAAGTCACATTTCCAGCTCTCACATCAAAACGGATTGAAATATCGGTGCAAAACTTTACAGATGGAGTTTTGGGGTGAAGGCCAATCTATCAAGATGAAAATATCATTATGCTTAAATCGGGCCATCCTCCTTTAAAAAAGAGGCAGCAAGGTACTTAGGGTAGTCAACTGGTCATAATTATGTATTTTGAGCATATATGGGTGTCCATGAAAAAATTAATTTACTTTGGTTTGTATTTTAGCCAGACATGACTTTTAAATGTTATGAAAATGTAAGAAAACTGTATTCACATGTCTCACTTCTGTTTCCCTTTCAGCTACTTGGATGTGGAAGTACATGGATTGGGAGAATCGGTGTGTAAATTCCTTCAGAAATTTTGTGTAGCAGGTTTTGACAATTTTATCACAAATGGGATCTTTTATATATTTGGCATTGTAAAAAATGCTATACAAGCCAAAATTTGTGTAGCAGTTACTTCAAAATGAGTAGCATTTTGCTACGCTAAACAGGGGAATTTGCACACTGGGGAGAATTCAACTTGTGTGTGCAATCATAATAATCAGCAATGCACTTGGGAAAAGGAAAGGATAAACAGTCAAACAGTGTAGTGTACTCCTAATGAGAGTCCTTGGCACTTCTCTTATCATAAAACAGGGTGAAAACCAAGTTGCTGCAAAGAGGAACACATTTGATGAAATATGTGACCTGGGTCTGGAAGAACGTACATTGTAAAAAATGAAGTTTTCACACAAACCTGGTTACAGGTGATAAAAAAGGTTTGTCTCAGAAGGTTGCATGCATTCCCTTATAAAATTCACATTTTTGTGCATTTTTATCATGTTTTCACTGATTTTTAATGTTACTTCAGTCATTATAAATGAGGAAATTTGGTCAAGTGGTTGAAAAAAATGGCCCAAAGAATGCATTTTTCTTCTGAGACGAACCTTTTTTGACTTGAATACCTGGTAGGTATTTGATTGATCTGTTGGTATTCATGTATTCACCGACTTTTTTGTAGGTTGGGAAAAAATACACTGCATGTGGGTGTCCAGATGGCCACCTTCTCCAGTTGCCTCCTTCCAGGCTTGGTTTTAAGTAAGCTTCCCAACAGCATCTCTAGGCAGCATTAGCTCGAAGAGTTATTTCATGCAAAATCCTTGGTTAGAGTTGCTCAAATATGAAATACTGGGGCATGTTCATTTCCAAATTGGACTCTTACAATGGCATTGTGCTGGCACATTTCATGGGTTGACTAACAGAAGGGCCTAACTCACTCATGCCATTTTGAGATTTTGGTACCCCCAAAATCACTCATATATTATAAGATTAAACTCAATTCCATTTCCCATATTGTAGATACAGCACCATACAGTTACCAACAGTGTCAGAAAGTCCCAACTCTGAGTTAGCATTTTTATGAGTTAGGTCGAAGTGTCAATACAGGACCACGTTTTTTTTCTGGAATTAGGGGAGTAGACATCAAAACAAGCACCTTTTATTCCATTTTGAAAAATTGCTGTGTATTAAGGTATACAAGGAAATATTAAAGAGATAAGTGCAGATGCACATATTGCATGTAATTGCACATCAGACGTCAAGAACTATTTATTTTATCGGCAATGCCTTCCGTCAGAAGACCCGTTGCTGTCTATTGCATGTCGGGCGCTTTTCCTGGAGGAGATCACCGAAAAAACCAATTGCTTTCTATTGCACTTGAGACGTCCACGCACCATAACATGTAGTTGCGGTCGCCATTTTGTATCCCCACCGTGCACTACCTTCCCAAAGTTCTGCGGGTTTCCTCCCGACGTTGACTGCATGTTGGACCTACTGAATTTAGCAAATGTCTCAAGGTCAAATTTCCAAACCGGAAGAAGAGCATTCATTCCGATCATTGCTTCCTATTGACTTTGGGCTGCTCTCCCTGCAGAAGACAGTTGAAAACAATTAGCTTTCTATTGCACCTGTGACATCTTCCCGCAGGAGACCTATTGCTGCCTATTGCATGTGACACTAAAAAGCTTTTTGATGCAACTTTAAATCGCAGATAGAATTTTGTCAGTGTACAAGAATCCAAATGGAATCCATGTGAGACTAAAAAGCTTTTTCCGCCGTTTTTTCTGCCACAGGGAACACGGCTCACCAGCAATGCAAGGCACTGATTGCATGCTATAGCACCTGGGACGTCAGGAGACACTTATGCATTGCCTCCTATTGCACTTCGGATGTTCTATAGCCCACTCTAGCCGTTCACATAAAAATTTCAACCTTGGTATCTCCAAAAACAAACAATTCCTTGTGGTGATAAAGGTGTGTGTGTGTGTGTGGGGGGGTTAGTAAACCCTATGGTATCCTCCTCCACATCTGCCTATAACAGCATACCTTTCCAGATGGGCTTTAAAAACTAGATAGAATGCAAGTATTTAGAAGATGACATATATGCATGATTGTAGCAGAATCTACGACGATGCGAGGATCAAGTAAATGATACAACCCGGGGGTATTATTGGAACAAATTATATAGAAGCTCGGAGAAACTTGCGAACATTGAATTAATAAAGATAAAAAATACACGGTCTTGTTTTAAGTTAAAATACATTGATATAAAGCACAAAATATCTTGAGCAAAAACTTGAAATTCCAAACTTTAATAGCTGTAAGAAATTTGCAATTTCATATTTTACGGACAGAAATTACTGCATAGTGGCCTCTGCGACCATGGGAAACAAGCAGTTGCTCATAACATCAAACCACAAGATCGGAATCAACATCTGTTGAACCATGAATAAAACAGAAGGTGCTGGAATTACAAAATGCACCTAGAACTTCATTGTTTACATTTTATATTATGTGGACTTTTGTTATCTATTGATGCAGAAATACCCAAGGAAAGAACTCTTATACTACTTGCACTCTCTCTAGCCATCATTGCACAAGTGAAAGGTCATATGCGGTAGGTCTAGATATTACTTACTTTGACTGTCTTTATAGGATTCTCATTGTAAGCAAAAAATGGGGATGTTTGAAAATGTAAAAAATATAAGGAGATCACAATAATTTATACATGTTGGCTGGTATTGTGAAAGCGAGACTAACTTTAGACCCAGGTTTAAACCAGGGTCAGTCCTATGTGAGTGGACTTTTCCCTTCAAAACACTGAAGTTAAATGTAATGGGTGCAAAATCCTCATGGATGGGCTGTTCTGGCCCATTCATGAGGAATTTCCCTCACCTGTTACAGCACACTTTTAGAGTATGTTGAAAGGGAAAAAGGTCCACTCGACTAACCCTGGTTTAAACTTAGGTCTAAAGTTAGGCTGGTATTCTGAAAGGGAGACTGTTTAAAAATATGACCATTGACCTATAGTATAATTCATCAAAAGTAATACGTACAAGCACAACTTTTTGCAAAGTTGTACTCACTCAGCAATAATGTGTCTGTAATTATGATAACTGTAAGATACAAAAGGACAGAATGTACTACAAATGCAGTGCACAGATACATGTTCAGCTGTTGTATCTTTTATCCAATATTTAATTATAAAATCGTAATTTGTGAAGCATAAGAATACTGTTATTTCATACTTTTGTACAATGTAAATAAAATACCACTTTAAATGAGCTTATTTACATGGTGTGCGTCATGATTAAACGTGTTGGAACTTAAAATATGAATTGCCATCACCCTGAATACCTAGATGAAAACGTGATGTTGCTGAACAAAAGGTACATTACTACATACTTTACCTATAGTGTTGCTACTAAAATGCAAGAGTTCCTGAGATGTGCTCAACCTAGAATTGTTTCCCCACCACTTATTGGATAAGGTCATAGAGACAATATTGCATTAACCAGGCCTCTTCGATTTCCTTCATCCAACCCATAACAAATATTCCTAAAATTGACGGACAAAACAGGAAATTGTGAGCATTTAAAGTTTGGTCACAGCTGTTTGACTCTATGCAAATTGTCTCCATTAACCCTAACACGGCCGAGAGGCAATGAGAGCCAACGAAAACGTGGTACCGGTCGGAAAATGTTTTTCGTTGCATCTCGGCCGTCAACAACTATTTTTGGTCGCGCAAATGACTCTCATTAAAAAAAAAAAAAAAAAAAATGCCATCACCCTGAATACCTAGATGAAAACGGGATGTTGCTGAACAAAAGGTACATTACTACATACTTTACCTATAGTGTTGCTACTAAAATGCAAGAGTTCCCGAGATGTGCTCAACCTAGAATTGTTTCCCCACCACTTATTGGATAAGGTCATAGAGACAAATGTATTGCATTAACCAGGCCTCTTCGATTTCCTTCATCCAACCCATACCAAATATTCCTAAAATTGACGGACAAAACAGGAAATTGTGAGCATTTAAAGTTTGGTCACAGCTGTTTGACTCTATGCAAATTGTCTCCATTATTATGGACAAATTTCAAGCAGTGTTTGACAAATGAAATAATGACATATGAAAGAGCTATTTAACCCTGTAAAAATCAAGGCAGGTATCTTAAAAAGGGCCATGATTTGCATGTTATAGCATCTTGGGCTGGGATTTTTGGGTAATTATCTATCCGGGCACTCAATGTACCCGGTACCCGAATCACTGCAATTCAGCACCAAATAACTTCGCAAAATCCATTTGACTCTGATATTTTCACACAAGTCTTTTGACCTCATCAACAAATGAGGGATCCCATGTTGCACATATGATTCAAGTTTGGTTCCAATTGAACTTCAACTTTTCAAATGAGGTCAATTTTACATTTTCAGCCTATTTTATAATTTGACCTCACATGACCTTTGACCTTGGCATGTGACCTTTGACCTCAGCAAAAAATGGGGGATGCCATGTTGCACCTGTGATCCAAGTTTGGTTTAAAGCCATCAAAGTATGAGGATATTACAAGCAAATGTTAACCCTTTTTCACAACAGACATCAACAGACATCCACTACAGTGGACAAAGTGATCCCTATGTGTCTTCCTGCCAGGGCAGGCGACACAAAAAGGAAGTTGCTGACACAGCATCTTTTTGAGTGCAATCAATCTTCACATACCTTCTCGAAGGGAAATGGAGTGTTCTGGAGTTTAAAGGGTCATGGTTTAATTAGTTTTCAATATGTCCATTCTGGCCTTTGGTGTTGTGCAGCGTGTGATATAAACCAATCCCATAATGCATTACAATGTGCCTATAATGTACTGTAATCAACACATTGTTTAGGGGGTAAAAGTGTTCATTTTTAGAACCACAACACATTTCATTATCATAAATTACCTAAATATTAAAGCTTTTTGGACTAAAATGAGTGTAAAAGTTAGGGCTTTTATGTGTTAGGGAAAAGATTTTTGTACGTTCACACGACCTTATTGAGGTGAAATTTCCCAAAGTTGGTGTATTGTGGGATGGACTTAATACACTCTGGGCTGTGGCTGTAGTAGCAAATTGTATAAAGGTAGTGTCTTGACAGATTTAAAACTTTCAGGTAACTGACTGGAATTCAGAGTCGGGTAATTCAAGGTCAGGCGGGTACCTGAGTGCCTGCCTGACAGTGATTATCTCAACCCTGATAGCATCCTTTATTGCTAAATCTCCATTGGGATCTTGTTTGTTTGGCATGACTTTCTGATTGCTGCATGCTGAATAATCTTTTTTGATATATGTCGAGCCATATCAAAAGGATAAAATTTCCTCCTGTAATATACACCATTTGTTAGAACCAACCAAAGTATCTTAATCCCACCATAACAAATTCTACAATAAAGCATGATTATCACCTTGTCTAAATTCTATAGAAATGTTGGCAAGTCCTAGATCTAGATGTAAGTTTGCCTTGTCTGCAACTGCACTGCGTGCAACATTCTAGTTCATTGCTATGATTCTAGTTCATTGCTATTTAAGTGTGTTACACATTGCTGTAACAAGTTTAACAACATATGACCATGTCTGTTTCATACATTTGCACATCACCTGTAAAGAAACACCTTGATGCAACTTTAAATCACAGAATTTTGTCACAGTGTACAAGAATCCAAATGGAATCCATTTGTTCTTGCCATTTAGCCTACTGTGTACATGTATGACTAAAAGAATTCAAGATCCTTTTGGATTCCTGCAAATTTATTGAGGGGAATGTTTATCAGAATGGATTCTCAGGTTCATGCCAAATGCTAATCCTGTATTAAAATACCTTAAAATATTTGTCAGGAAGTCATACCAGCAACATTTCCTTCTTTTCTAGTTTGTACCAGTGTGTGGAATCCTTCAGCAAAATCAGGAGAAATCTCCCCTAACTTCCGCACAAAATCATCTTTTTCTTTGTCTGACCATCCATCAAACCAGCTGGTGAAAAGTTTCATTTGACACTGGAAAATACTCGGTGGTTTGTCATTGACTTTGAGGGTTTTCATACTGTCAAAGAGTGATTCTACATCTGGTGGAACAGCTTTGTTGACTAAATCTGTCATAAAGTCTTGTCGCTGGTAGTGACTCCAAGTTGTGAACCAGTGGAGAACAGTTTTAACTTCCTGCTCTTGGACTGATAAAGACATGTTCCAATAACATAAGAGGACCAAACCAGCATGAATAGCTTCTTCAAAATGTCTGTATGTCTCAAGTAAGAGATAGCCAATACTTTCCTTTTTTAGTCTCATTCAAATTCTATGGAAGGTTTAACATGTAGATTGCAACAATACAGTTGCAGGCCTTTTCCCTCCTTGCTATTTTGTCGCCGTTAGGATTGATAATTGTATTTGAAATGTTTTCCTTTGTTTGGCATATATGGTATGTTGTCTTAAATCTTCTCTTTGATGGTTTTATGGTCCATACCTAAAAAAGAAAATAATATTTGAAAACAATGATAACTTTATGGTGATTGTGAAAGCATGTGACTTTTACACAGAGAATAATGTACATTGCTTATAATACTCCTAAGGTGACAGTTTAAAAGTTTTATATCACAAAATACCACACTGGGTAATTTTGTGGAAACTTGTGGTTATTACAAAGTTACAGAACCCTCATTCAAACGTGATGGTAATATGTGGTATATTGGCGTGTGTGAAGATGGAAGCTGTGGTATATGTGGTTAAGTGCTCACAAAATAAAATATGACCTGCCTTGCTACGGGCCTTGCTAGCTTGGGATACATGTAAACTACCTTGGCTATGGTGCTGGATACTGCTGCTGATTTGGCACGTTTCTGAGTTAAAACAGGAGTATGTAAAACACAGAAACTATACTTAAGCAAGTCCCAATTCCTGTTTTCATCACTCAATTCTAGAGCAAATCTTCAACACCCAAAAATCTAAATTTCCATACTGTCCACTGATACTACATGTAGGAAAATCTGCAAATTGACCACATTCAAATGGTCTTCTGATTCCTTAATAGTCCTGTGGAAGGGGAGATTCCGTAACCTGACCCATCTGACACACTTTTTCTGACACACTTCGGAAACCCTTCACGGAATAAAGCACACATTTATTCCGTTAAGGTTTCCAAATCCATAAGTGGGTCAGGTTAAGGAAACTCCCCTGTGAAAGGCCATATGACCTTGCAAAAGAGTCTGCACAAAATGTTTTGATAATTTCTGGGCAACATTGACCTGATGATTCCAGATCTCAATGATGCAATTTTGTCATCCTTGAGCATTTTGAGATAGGGAA